>JASDQU010309281.1:115186-128560 GCA_032191745.1 Picea mariana
CTCAAAACAATTTTCTGGCAATTTTATTAATTTACTATTTTTGGCAGTTTTTCGGGTCCTGAACTTCCAGAGTCATTTTGAGGCCCTAAACAACATTTTTTGGGCATCAAACTCTAGCAAATATTAGTTCATTCTAGACCATGATATTTGTTATTAGAAGTTGTAGTCCTCGGATAGAACTTTCTAACGATGTATCAAATGCGTCAAACGAAGATCGTATGCAAAAGTTATGACCCCGGGAAGTTGATGTACTGACTTACTCAAACGGGGCCCACATGACTTTTGGCACTTCATCTCCTAGGGTTAGGTTTTTGTATGTCTAGGGTTTTTGACATTCCTGTTTATTGTAAAAATGCCTTCAAAGCCTCATGGTAATCATCTTCTTGTGAATGCGAGTAGCCGTCACATCTCTTCTCAGAGATAAGTTCCCACCATTCTAGCGAGTCTTTCACTCTGTATTTTTACAATCTCTGTACATTTCTTTAATTAATAGAAATAGTGTATTATTGTATCTCTGTGTTTATGGTTGCATCTCTGATACGTTTCTGTTATATTATTGGATATCCACGATATCTTTGTGCATTTCTTTATTATATCTCTGCTCTCATTTCGTGCCGAAAATAATCCGGATCAGCGAGGAGAAGATGTATTTGTATTCTTCCACTACCTTATCCACTTGCTTTTGTTGCGTGGAGAGATTGGTCGCGAAGGCCATGCATGTGGCTACAACCTTCCACTCACTTTGACAGAGAATCATAGAGAAGACAAACTTCCCAGTCTGAGAGATGACCTTCCTACATTGCTCGGCAGAGATCAAGGAAATGACAGTAGGTGGGACTACCTTGGGTATCCTGTACAATTTCCTGTCCAAAGTAATAATAACACTGTGAGACCTAGACTCATGTACAAGATGATGTTTCCGTAAATAAGGTTGGCCCAAAAGAACATCACAAACTTAAAGGGGAGCAACATCACTCAATACCTCATCTTTGAATGGCTTGATGTCATAGGATATGCGACACTGTTGGTTGACGCGAAGATCGCTTCCTTGGTGAAGCTATCCAATGGTGTATGGTTGCGGGTGTGGCATTGTCGACACGGCCAACCATTTGATGACCTCCACTGAGATGAGGTTCTTCTGGCTACCGCTATCAACGATGAAACACAACATAGTACCCTTCACCCACATCTATGAATGAAGGAGGCACTCACCTTTCTCTAGCTGATCAGGTTCACCGGGATGGATCTTGGTGGTTGCAACGGTGGCATTGGGTTCCACGTCAATAATCCGTCTCCCCTTTTCTGGTTCTGACTCTGAGCCATAAACCACATTTGATTCAGAGGCATTTATCTGCCACCAATGACTACTTTGAGTGGCAATCGACAATGTTATGCCAGTGGCTCTTATGGAAGTCGCACCACTTCCCGGTGTCTTTCTTCATCTTTCCATTATCCTTCTTTGTTTGCTTCTTATACTGGTTGTCCCAAGGCTATCCATCTTTGCTCTGCCCTTTTTTCTGCAGGTTGGGGATGCCCTTGATCTGCCTCTGTTGTGAGGGGTTCCCAGACCCAAACTGTCTCATCTTTTGTTTAAAATTTTGCTCGATTTTGATAGCATATCAATAGGTTGCACCCAAGGACGAGATGTCCATAAACTCCATTTCTATCTGGATGTATCTATGCAGACCGCTGTAGTACTTGGGCACTAGATGTCGCTCAGAATCTTTTATACCTAGCTTGATGCGCAAGGTATGGAAAATATTTGTGAACTCTGGGACTGTTTAGTACCTTTCTTGCCACAGTGTGGTCCATCTTGTATACAAGTAGTCATAACTTCCAATAGGGTAGTATTGTTCCTTAATAGCATCCTTGAAGGACTCTCAGGTGAGTGCGACTATAAATAATGAGGATTCCTCTATTTCCTTTTGCTCACAGAAAGTCTCCCACCAATCTTTGACACGGGGGACGACTTTGAGGACCGTAAATGTAATCTTTTCTCTATTGGAAAAGTTATGGACAAAAAATACCTTTCTAGTAGATTCAACTATTTGTCTACATCATCTACGTCTATCTAACCTTCAAATATGGGAATATCAAAGTTGATTTATACCTTGAAGGGGGCGACGCTTCCACTCGAGGAAGATTCGTCGCCTGTTGGTAGTCGTCAAAGGATTTACGCCAAACTATCCATCATCTTGCTCCTCTGTTGCATGAGGGATTCCTCAAGAAACAGTTTGAAAGGATCTCATGTCCCATCGTCTTTCTTTTCTCCCACCATGGAAGGTCGCTTGGGCATGCGAGAGCTCTTGTCCTCAAAAGAAACAAGCTCAAGACCCAACTCTTTGTACCTTGACCTTGTCAGGGACATGCACTAAGAACGACAAGGAGTAGACCACTCTGATACCACTGATCCAGATTTTATGAGCAGAACAAAATGAATACATATTTATATTGTTAACACAGAGATACAATGAACAATAACATAGATACAGTAAAACTTGGCTTCTATTGAAATTGTAAAATGCAGACTGAAACAAGCTTGCTAGAATGGTGGCAGCTTATCTTTGAGAAGAGATGCGACGACTACGGTCATTCGCAAGAAGATGATTACAATGAGGCTCCAAAGGCCTTTTTACATTAAACATGAATGCCAAAACCCTAGACATCCAAAAACTTAACCCTAGGAGATGAAGCGCCAAAAGTCACATGGGCCCCGTTGGAGTAAGTTGGTACATCAACTTCCCAGGGTCGTAACTTTTGCATACAATATCTGTCTTAGGCACACGATAGCCGGTTGGAAAGGTCTATCCGAGGACTACACATTATGTCGTCACACTCTATCTTTTTTATAGTTTGATTGTGGCGAGCCCAAAAAATGTTGTTTAGAGCCTCAAAACAACCTCAGAAGTTTGGGACTCGAAAAACTAGAAAAAAACTGCCAAGATGAAAATTGAAACTGGCAAGATGACATCTGTGGGTGATCCAGTTGGAATAGGTGAGTGGCCACCGATATCCACCTGGATCAATGAAGCTCACGAACAATAAGTTTCCCACATTAATGTTTTTTATGTTTAAAATTGAAAAATGCATTATGATAATAAACATAATAACACAATGAAAACAATGTATAAGAAATCTCAATTCATGAGAATCAATAACTTGTGTGAGTGACTTGGGCTAGGGCCATGATCAAACCGACTAACTGCTACTATAACCCAATAGTATATCCAATAACCCACAAGCTAGATATACCAATAACTTAGCAAGCACTGAAACATCTAGAGACACACTTGTAGAGGATCCCACTCCTGAGAATATCTACCCTTCTAACCTTAGTACAACCTTAATACAAAGAGCCAAATGTATCATCGAAAATTTTAGCTTAAGTGGAGAGATTACTACCTCCTAACCATTTAAACTATTACCCCTCAACAAGAAATCAAGCTATCAACTTTTAGATACAGTTTAACACTCCAATAAAACCCGAAATCAAAAGTTAGTGGTTCCATGCATACAATGAGCCTATGCGGCGGACTATAAAATTTACCCTACCATACCAACATTCTACTAACCTAAAACGTTCATGCATTAACAGTCTTTACCACACTCATCACCACTGACCTGAACATGCACAGCAGCAGTATTACTTCAGCGCCGATCAGAAGATGAGCCTACGCGGTGGACTATAAACCTAAAACTTTCATACGTGAACATTCTTTAGCACACTCATCACCACTGGCCTGAACATTCATAGCAGCAATATTAGTGCAACGTTGAACAGAAGAAAACGAAATGGAAGATCCTCAAGAAAACCAATTGGAAGACGGCCGAACAGCAGAAAGCCGGCCAAATTGCGAGGAATGCGGAAAAAACCCCTGGAAATACAAGTGCCCGGGCTGTGGCTTGCGGTCATGTGGACTGCCCTGCGTTAAGGCTCACAAAGAGCGCACTCAATGTACAGGCAAGCGAAACCGGGCTCAGTTTGTTCCCATCTCCCAGTTCGATGACAATTGGCTCGTATCAGGTCTCAGCCTTTAACCCTAAATCACAATTATTATCATTATTATATTGCATCTCAGTTTATACATAAGGACCAAATTGTGATCTAAATAGGGGATAATGGATAATTTTTGTTTACTTTTTAAATTATTAGATTATAACCTGTTGGAAGAGGCTTTGAGGATTACCGAAGCTGCCAAGCGGAGCCGAACTCCTTTAGGTGACATCAGGCGTTTTCGGAGCAGACCCATGAAAGCTTTTCAAAACCAGGCCAGAAATCGCAATACAGAACTTTTATTTCTTCCAAAGGGGATGTCCAAGAATGAGACCAATAGGTCTTATTATAATAAACGGTCAGTAAGTAAAGAGATCTTTTGCTTGTTATT
Organism: Picea mariana; assembly: GCA_032191745.1. Taxonomy (NCBI): domain Eukaryota; kingdom Viridiplantae; phylum Streptophyta; class Pinopsida; order Pinales; family Pinaceae; genus Picea; species Picea mariana. The sequence continues at coordinate 119,572 of JASDQU010309281.1, forward strand.
TAAGTGTCTTGTATTCCGCCACTGTTGTGGGGTTTTTGAATTGTGTGTCTGTGATTGGATTTGTTTGATTGTGTTACATGTATTTAGGTTTATGGATAAAACTTATATTTCCATGGTTACTGGATCAGTCCAGTGGACACAAATAAAGCAATCAATCATGTCCTTGTGTGTGAGATATAGAGGGAGGTCTTTTTTTTATAATTTAATTTTGGAAAATTTCTTAACGGTTGAAGATCAGTGCTGGAGTGTAACTACATGCTTATTGGGCACCTAAATTCTCACCATGGTTTGGCAGGTCTGCATTGGCCTTTGCACCAATTTATGAGTAACAAGCAATCATTTCTGCGTGTGTGCATATGAGATAGACAGCAAGACCGGCAGTTTTTTGTTCTAGCAAACGCTAATGAAAGAATCAAAACCACTATTAAAAAAATTGATTAGTCTTCCAAGTACTCGCCCTGCTGCCAAGCCAAGTTAACTCAGTCCCAAATCTGACTCTCTGATGGTGAGATAAATTCACCAGAAGCAAGTCAGACCCACAAGCACTCATGGGTTATTCAATACCCAACAAATCCAACTCCCAAGCGGATGTCAAAAATCACTGGCTTTAAATAAAAATGCCAAAAGGGAAAAGAAAATCCATCTTTTGAACGATTTCTGCTGCCAAGTTTTTACCCTTTTTGGCTAAGTCCAACTGAAATTCTTATACTCTGGCCTAGCTGAATTGTTTGTCAAGCCAATTCACCATTGCTCAAAACACTTGTAAGTTGTAAATAAGAAAAGAAGAGAATACATATACAAGGAGAGCATCAAAGACTCTTTAAATAAGATAAGCTTTTTTTAAGAGTTAACAAGCTCTAGCCTCCATTCTCCATTATCCCTTCATGGGTGCTAATAAGACAATGATGTTTGCCTTATTTTGCTGGAAATTAATCCCCATGCAGGTTTTATGCTGAAAAATAAAGCCTTCAATAGCAGTTGATATGTTGCAAGCAATTTCCCAGACAAGCTACCATTTTTCACTAGTGGTTATGTGCAGATCTCCCTCAGGAGTCAGTAACAGTTATGTACGACACTGTGGGGACAAGAACTTAACATGGATAAGTAAATAAAAAGTCTTTCATAATATACAAATGAGGCATAAGTATGCAGCCAATAAGACATTAATTGTGCATGCAAAACTTTTGAATACCACATACTAATCCCCTTGCTTTGTCAACTAAAAGGTTACATATTCTAAGGATAGCCAGTGCCACCTATGGTGCAACATGTTGCGACCTAGATGTGCCATGTGTCTTGCAGATGGCCCCCTTTCATGTCCCAAGTCAATTATTGCATCATATTATGTTATCACATGTGCATGTTACTCATAACTTTTTTACATTGGGTCTTACCTCACTAGCAACAAAATAAAACTCATTCATGGGATTGCCTTACTAATGGGGTCTTGGTCTTGAGCAAACCGTTCAATATTCTTTGCTCACCTTAATGTCATGAAATGATACAGGGAAAGAGCCAAAATCCATAATGCTCTAGAACAATTTGTGTACCTTGGTGGATAAGACCCTAGTTATGATCTAGGGCCCCCAGATGTGTTTTGGGGTATTCTGGTCTGGGACCAGGCAATTTCTCGATGAAGTGCCAAGCCGAGATGATGTGTGATCTTCTTCTCTCTTGGGATGGTCCATGAGACCTAGGAGCAGTTAAAAAGGACATGATCACATCATTGACCTTCCTCTTATGTTGGGATGATAAAAGCTTATAAGTTATCATGAGACTTATGTGGACATTTTGCCATTGAAGAAGAACCCCCTTTGACTTTGTCTTGTTACTATTGCATCCCCTTGCTTGAGCCACCTCCTTCTTAATGTTTATGTGGTTTTGGTCTTTGGTAGCCACCTTGACTTGTTGACTTTCTAATTAATATTTTATGATTAAAATATTAATTATTTAATTTGTTTATTTTTATCAGGGTTTAATCTAACCCTAAAGATAGGGTTATTTTAGTTAACCCTAACCTCCTACCAAAACTATAAAATGAGACCTCTCCCCTTACTCTCTCACTCATCATTCTTCCTCCAAATTTTCTCTTGGTCTGATTTTTGCTATGGCTCCTTGTTTCAGTTTGGTAAAGGGTGCGACCTCCTTGGTTATGTTCTCTTTGTTGGTATAGTGGTGCGGCCTCCTTAGATACTTGGTGCAACTCTCTCCTTGGTCCATTTCTCTTGCTGATATAGGCGGCGACCCCCTCCTCTCCTCTCTTCTAGCCTGCCGCTATCTCTTTGCTGCTTGTTGCCACTCTTATGCTGTTGCTGCCTCAGTTCTGGTGCCACCTGTAGGTTGCTCTACCTTACAGCCTTTAATACCCTAATCAGGGTTTGTTGAGGCAGCCCGAAAATTGCTACCTAATTTTTGCCTATTGCTATAGTAGTCCTATATTCTTGGACATAATTTGTTAGGGTTGTTAGTGGCTTCTTTTCAACCTCTAGATTGGACAATGATGTCTTTGTTTCTGCCTTGTACTTGATGAGTGGTATGCTGGTTGGTTTTCTGATATCTACCTAATGTTCTTCTTGGAAAAACTGTTTACAAGATCATGATGAGATCTATCCTTGAGGGTTTGATCCATGACCCTTAAAGCTTTTTCCGAGCATACAAAAAAGAGGACAACAACAAGCACATCAGGTAAATCCGTTATTTGTTTTTGCTAAGGTAATGTTTAGATCCGTTTCTTGTTTTTGCTAAGGTAATGTTCATATTTGTTCCTTGTTTTTGCTAAGTTAATGTTCAGATCTGTTTTTTGTTTTTGTTAAGGTAATGTTCAGATACATTGTATTTTTTCTATTATTGGTTTACATCAGAAATTTTGTTTAGTTTGTTGATCTATATCAACAGTAGTGAATAAATTTAAAAGGATATTACTGTTTTCATTTTCCCTAAAATTCTAACATGGTATTAGAGTTTAGAGCGTGAAAAGAGCTCAATTGTGGCAGACTTTTGAGCCTGCGTAGATCCACACCTAAGGGTTTGTTTTGTAGATCAACAGTAAGCTTGTTTTATATCAGATCTTGTTTTCAATATGGCTTCATCTTCAGTCAAAGCAGAAGATAGGTTTGAAGGGGCCTCCAACTTCAATGCTTGGAAGGCTAGGGTGTTTAATATTCTAGAAGAAGGTGACTTGGATGAGCTGGTTACCAGTGTGATAGAAAAACCCACTTCAAATACAGGAAGGGTAGCTTATAAGAAGAGGCAAGCCAAAGCTAAGAGAGTCATCTTTGACTCAATTAAGGATAGCATGATGCCTCTCATTAGTCATCTGAGGACAGCTAAGGAATGTTTTGATGCCCTAGCAAATCTATATGAAAAGAAGGCCCCAACTCAGAAGAGGATATTGAAGAAACAACTACATACATTAAAGATGGGGAAGGATGAATCTATCTCTGCCTTCTTTTCCAAAATTGCTCAAACAAGAGATCAACTTACAACAATTGGAATTGTAGTGGATGGTGATGACCTTGTACAAACAATAGTTGATGGTCTCCCTGACTCATGGGAGACATTTCTCTCTTCGGTCAACGGAAGAGAAGTTCAATCCAACTTCGAGAGATTATGGCATGATTGCTTGGAAGAAGAGGGTAGACTTAAAAGTAGGAATGAACCCTCAATGGTAAGAGACCATGCTCTTTTAGTCAAAGCCAAGAAATGGAAGAAATTTCCTCAGCACAAAGGCAAAGGTAAGAAACCCCAAGGTAAGCACTCTCACTTTCACTCTCATTTATCTAAAATAAGATGCTTTAACTGTAAAAGGCTAGGTCATTATGCAAAAGACTGCAGGAACCCTCCTTCATAGTAAAAGCAGAGAGGTAGGTTCCATGCTTCAGTTGCAACTGAGAAAGAAGAGCCTCAAAGAAGAAGAACCAGAGATACTACTAAAGAGCAAGAACAACGAAGAAAATGTTATCTTGTCTCAACCCTCTTCGATACTGTCACCAAGTTGGAAGAAGTTTGGTTAGTGGACAACGGGGCCTCCAAGCACATGACAAGCTTCAAACAAAATCTTGTAAACTATCGGGATAAGAAGTTTAATGTGAAGGTAGAATTGGGTGATGATGGCACCTATGACAGCAAAGGGTTTGGATCAACATCTTTTCAGCTTCAGACATGTAATGTATTTCATATTGATGAAATTCTTTATGTTCATGGATTAAAGAAAAATCTTATCTCAGTTGCAGTTCTAAAAAACAAAGGGTACTCAGTATCCTTCTCCAAAGGAAAGGCTCTTATGTGACCCTCAAATGGGAGTTTGAACTCAACCATGACAATCGAAACTCAAGAGGGTGGATTTTACAAAGTCTCTGGTCACGTTATTCAAGCATTAGCTCACGAGATGATCAACCCCTGCAAGCTATGGCACATAAGGTTTGGACATCTCAACTACAATGCTCTCCCAAATTTGCAAAAGATGGTAACAGGTATGCCAGTTTTTTCATTTGAGCATGATAGTGTTTGTAGAGGTTGTGCTCTTGGAAAAAATACAAAGAAAGCCTACCCCCACAGTAATATAAAAACTAATGGCATATTAGATCTTATTCATTCTGATCTTTGTGGACCTATGACTGCTCCGTTAATGAATGATTGTCTTTATTATATCATTTTTATTGATGATTGTTCTCGTAAAACTTGGATTTATTTTTTAAAAACTAAAGATGAATCTTCCAGTAAATTTCAGGATCTTAAGAATCTTGTTGAGAATCATACAGGTAGACACATTTGTGTTTTCAAAACAGACAATGGAAAAGAATTTGACTCCCACAAGTATGATGATCTCTGACGGACTTCCGAGATTAAGAGGGAGTTGACCGTGCCTTATAATCCTTAGCAGAATGGGGTTGCAGAAAGAAAGAACAAGACGATTTGTGAAGCAGCCAGAGCCATGATGTATGATCAGAATCTTCCGTTGTCTCTTTGGGTCGAAACTGCAGGCACTGCAGTCTATATTCAAAACATGTGTCCTCATAAAGCCCTGGAAGAGAAAACTTCAGTAGAAGTTTTCACTGGTAAGAAGCCTTCAGTTGATCATTTGAGAATTTTTAGTAGTCTTGTCTACATTCATGTACCAAAAGAAAAGAGGACTGAGTTAGAGCCCTCTGGAAAGAAAGACACTTTTGTGGGGTATAGTGAGACCTCAAAAGCATACCAAATCTATGTACCAGGGAAAAAGTACATAGAGGTCAGTAGATATGTGACCTTCCATGAGGAAGCTGCTTTTCGTCGTTCTAGAGAACTTCCATGTGATACAGAGGAGCAGGAAGCTCCATCTCCAGAACTTCTTTCAGATGAGCAGAGGGAGGAGGCCAAAGAGCCTTCAGTGGATCTCCAGAACTTAGGTCTTATGCATTACTTTATTGGCTTAGAGGTGTGGCAGAAACCTGGTGAGATCTTTCTCTCACAAAACAGGTATGCAGTTGATGTGCTTCGCAGATTTGGGATATTGGACTGTAAGTCCATGACCACACCTATGATTTCTAACCTGAAGAAGTTACATGATCAAGCTACAGGTTCAGATCTAGAAGACCCTATTGTATATCGTTAGATTATTGGGTCCTTGATGTATCTAGTACACACTAGATCGGACATTTGTTACGCAGTGAATGCCCTCAACCAGTTCATGTGTGAACCGAAACACATTTACATGGTTGCTGCTAAGCATATTCTCAAATATGTTCGAGGAAATATAGCCTATGGGCTCAAATACACTTCCAATGGAGGTGTAATGCTTCATGGATATACAGATTCAGATTGGATGGGCAATACAGTGGACTGGAAAAGTACTTTCGGATATTGTTTCAGTTTGGGTTCAACTATGATCTTCTGGTCCAGCAGGAAGCAGGGCTCCATAGCCCAAAGCACTGCAGAGGAAGAATACATTGCTGCAAGTGCTTCCAGTAGAGAAGCAATGTGGCTCAAAAAGCTACTCTCAAATTTGTTTAGTGCTGAGTTGGAATCCACAATAATTCACTGTGATAACCAGAGTTGTATAAAGCTCTCCGAGAATCCTGTGTTTCATGAGAGATTGAAACACATTGAGATGAGATATCACTATGTTTGGGACATGGTGCAAAAGAACATTCTCAGTATTCAGTATGTTCCGACAGCGGAACAAACTGCAAATATTTTGACCAAGCCCCTATCGTTGACAAAGTTTGTGTACTTTTGAGACAAGCTTGGTGTAGCTGATAATGCCTCTCTTACTTAGAGGGAGTGTTAAAATTGAACAACTGCAAGAGCCATTCTCCGGGAGGATGGCAAAGACCCTAGTTGAGATCTAGGGCCCCTAATACACTCCTGGGGTTCTTGGTCTGGGACCAAGCAGTTAGAGCCATGGCAAAAGACCCTAGTGAGGGCCCCCAGTGTATTGCTGGGGTTTTTGGTGAAGGACCAAGCAGTTTGATGATATAAGTCCCTAGATGTGTTCTAGGGCCCCTGGATGTGTTCCAGGGAATCCTTGCTCGTGCTTGGATTGATCCTTGGTTGTGTACCTTGGTGGATAAGACCCTAGTTATGATCTAGGGCCCCCAGATATGTTCTGGGGTATCCTAGTCTGGAACCAGGCAGTTTCTCGGTTAAGTACCAAGTCGAGATGATGTGTGATCTTCTTCTCTCCCGGGATGGTCCATGAGACCTAGGAGCAGTTAAGAAGAAGGACATGATCACATCATTGAACTTCCTCTTATGCTGGGATGATAAAAGCTTATAAGTTATGTTGAGCCACGTCTTGTTATTGTTGCATCCCCTTGCTTGAGCCACGTCCTTCTTAATGTTTATATGGTTTTGGTCTTTGGTAGCCACCTTGACTTGTTGACTTTCTAATTAATATTTTATGATTAAAATATTAATTATTTAATTTGTTTATTTTTATCAGGGTTTAATCTAACCCTAAAGATAGGGTTATTTTAGTTAACCCTAACCTCCTACCAAAACTATAAAAGGAGACCTCTCCCCTCACTCTCTCACTCATCATTCTTCCTCCAAATTTTCTCTTGGTCTGATTTTTGCTGTGACTCCTTATTTCAGTTTGGTAAAGGGTGCGGTCTCCTTGGTTCTGTTCTCCTTGTTGGTATAGTGGTGCGACCTCCTTAGATACTTGGTGCGACTCTCTTCTTGGTCCATTTCTCTTGCTGATATAGGCTGCGACCCCCTCCTCGCCTCTCTTCCAACCTGACGCTATCTCTTTGTTGTTGGATGCCACCCTTATGCTGTCGCTGCCTCAGTTTTGGTGCCACTTGTAGGTTGCTCTACCTTACAACCTTTAATACCCTAATCAGGGTTTGTTGAGGCAGCTCGAAAATTGCTACCTAATTTCTGCCTATTGCTGTAGCAGTCGTATATTCTTGGACATAATTTGTTAGGGTTGTTAGTGGCTTCTTTTCAGCCTCTAGATTGGACAGTGATGTCTTTGTTTCTGCCTTGTACTTGATGAGTGGTATGCTGGTTGGTTTTCTGATATCTACCTAATGTTCTTCTTGGCAAAATTGATCACAAGATCATGATGAGATCTATCCCTGAGGTTTTGATCCATGACCCTTAAAGCTTTTTCTGAGCATACAAAAAAGAGGACAACAACAAGCACATCAGGTAAATCTGTTCTTTGTTTTTGCTAAGGTAATGTTCATATCTGTTTCTTGTTTTTGCTAAGGTAATGTTCAGATCTGTTCCTTGTTTTTGCTAAGGTAATGTTCAGATCTGTTTTTTGTTTTTGTTAAGGTAATGTTCAGATCCATTGTATTATCTCTGTTATTGGTTTACATCGGAATTTGTGAATAAATTGTTGATCCAAAACTACGGTAGTAAATAAAATTAAAAGATATTTTTGTTTCTAGTTTTCCCTTAAAATACTAACAGTTAAGTCAAGTGGACAAAGTTTGCATGTAAAGTCGAGTTGGTAAGTTGAGTTACTAAGACGAATTATCTTAGTTAAGTCAAGTGATGAAGACAAGTTCTATAGCGAGTTATGGAGAAATAATTATTATTAATAGAACTCCTCAGTGCTTGACAAAGTGACATTGAATACTCATTGAAGACACAACGAAGAAGGAAGCTTTGTTTCTCATGGGATCTTTGCAGCAAGGACAGTTTGCTTTCAGGTTTCGGGCTGCTAACTTCTACCAGAATTTGAGCTAGCTTTAAAGCTAGTTCTGGAAAACAAACTCTCATGGTTGTAAGCTTGTGTGGCTGTGGTAAAATTGTATCTGCTCCTAGCTCATTCATTTGCTAATAAGAAAGATCATTTGCTGGTTTTTTCCCTTAAGATTGAGAGTGTTTGTCCAGGGTAAAATCCTTGTGATATCGTGCATGCTTCTATTCTATTTTTGTTCATGTATCTTTGCGTATTCATTGTGAAGAAATTATAAATCAGCAAGAAGTATTTTTTAAGAAATATTACAGATCTGAACAATATTTAAATTTCAACAGGTCATACAATGTCATTCAAGTAATCATTGATAATGCTGCTAATTGTAAGGCAATAGGATTAATCATTGAGGATATTTACCCTAACATATATTTTGGTCATGATGGTTTGTTCACGCATTGAACCTCTTGATCTATGATATTATTAAGATGAAGGACCATGATTTTAAATGGATTGGTGCATTGTACAAGAAAGGAAAGAGAATGATTAAATTTATTACCAATCATAACCATGCCCACTACATTTTCTACAATCACTCTTAAGTCGAAGCTACTTGAGATTGCAAAGACCATATTTGCTAGCTATTAACTCACCTTTAGGTGCCTTTTGATGTTAATAGAGGCATTAACTAGTATGGTATTAAGTGAATCATCTCAGGGTTTGAAAGATAAGGCTGTATCCATATCTAATAGACATGAATTTCAAGAGGTGGAGGAAACCATTCTTGATGGTTAGCTTTGGGCACAAGTTAGGTAAGTTTTGTAGTTCACCAAGCCCATTTATAATATGATTTGGTTT
>JASDQU010309281.1:129288-139669 GCA_032191745.1 Picea mariana
GATCTTTTGCTTGTTATTTAAGTGTCTTGTATTCCGCCACTGTTGTGGGGTTTTTGAATTGTGTGTCTGTGATTGGATTTGTTTGATTGTGTTACATGTATTTAGGTTTATGGATAAAACTTATATTTCCATGGTTACTGGATCAGTCCAGTGGACACAAATAAAGCAATCAATCATGTCCTTGTGTGTGAGATATAGAGGGAGGTCTTTTTTTTATAATTTAATTTTGGAAAATTTCTTAACGGTTGAAGATCAGTGCTGGAGTGTAACTACATGCTTATTGGGCACCTAAATTCTCACCATGGTTTGGCAGGTCTGCATTGGCCTTTGCACCAATTTATGAGTAACAAGCAATCATTTCTGCGTGTGTGCATATGAGATAGACAGCAAGACCGGCAGTTTTTTGTTCTAGCAAACGCTAATGAAAGAATCAAAACCACTATTAAAAAAATTGATTAGTCTTCCAAGTACTCGCCCTGCTGCCAAGCCAAGTTAACTCAGTCCCAAATCTGACTCTCTGATGGTGAGATAAATTCACCAGAAGCAAGTCAGACCCACAAGCACTCATGGGTTATTCAATACCCAACAAATCCAACTCCCAAGCGGATGTCAAAAATCACTGGCTTTAAATAAAAATGCCAAAAGGGAAAAGAAAATCCATCTTTTGAACGATTTCTGCTGCCAAGTTTTTACCCTTTTTGGCTAAGTCCAACTGAAATTCTTATACTCTGGCCTAGCTGAATTGTTTGTCAAGCCAATTCACCATTGCTCAAAACACTTGTAAGTTGTAAATAAGAAAAGAAGAGAATACATATACAAGGAGAGCATCAAAGACTCTTTAAATAAGATAAGCTTTTTTTAAGAGTTAACAAGCTCTAGCCTCCATTCTCCATTATCCCTTCATGGGTGCTAATAAGACAATGATGTTTGCCTTATTTTGCTGGAAATTAATCCCCATGCAGGTTTTATGCTGAAAAATAAAGCCTTCAATAGCAGTTGATATGTTGCAAGCAATTTCCCAGACAAGCTACCATTTTTCACTAGTGGTTATGTGCAGATCTCCCTCAGGAGTCAGTAACAGTTATGTACGACACTGTGGGGACAAGAACTTAACATGGATAAGTAAATAAAAAGTCTTTCATAATATACAAATGAGGCATAAGTATGCAGCCAATAAGACATTAATTGTGCATGCAAAACTTTTGAATACCACATACTAATCCCCTTGCTTTGTCAACTAAAAGGTTACATATTCTAAGGATAGCCAGTGCCACCTATGGTGCAACATGTTGCGACCTAGATGTGCCATGTGTCTTGCAGATGGCCCCCTTTCATGTCCCAAGTCAATTATTGCATCATATTATGTTATCACATGTGCATGTTACTCATAACTTTTTTACATTGGGTCTTACCTCACTAGCAACAAAATAAAACTCATTCATGGGATTGCCTTACTAATGGGGTCTTGGTCTTGAGCAAACCGTTCAATATTCTTTGCTCACCTTAATGTCATGAAATGATACAGGGAAAGAGCCAAAATCCATAATGCTCTAGAACAATTTGTGTACCTTGGTGGATAAGACCCTAGTTATGATCTAGGGCCCCCAGATGTGTTCTGGGGTATCCTGGTCTGGGACCAGGCAATTTCTCGGTGAAGTACCAAGCCGAGATGATGTGTGATCTTCTTCTCTCTTGGGATGGTCCATGAGACCTAGGAGCAGTTAAAAAGAAGGACATGATCACATCATTGACCTTTCTCTTATGTTGGGATGATAAAAGCGTATAAGTTATCATGAGACTTATGTGGACATTTTTCCATTGAAGAAGAACCCCCTTTGACTTTGTCTTGTTACTGTTGCATCCCCTTGCTTGAGCCACGTCCTTCTTAATGTTTATGTGGTTTTGGTCTTTGGTAGCCACCTTGACTTGTTGACTTTCTAATAAATATATTATGATTAAAATATTAATTATTTAATTTGTTTATTTTTATCAGGGTTTAATCTAACCCTAAAGATAGGGTTATTTTAGTTAACCCTAACCTCCTACTAAAACTATAAAATGAGACCTCTCCCTTCACTCTCTCACTCATCATTCTTCCTCCAAATTTTCTCTTGGTCTGATTTTTGCTGTGGCTCCTTCTTGTTTCAGTTTGGTAAAGGGTGCGACCTCCTTGGTTTTGTTCTCTTTGTTGGTATAGTGGTGTGACCTCCTTAGATACTTGGTGCAATCCTCTCCTTGGTCCATTTCTCTTGCTGATATAGGCTGCGACCCCCTCCTCTCCTCTCTTCCAGCCTGTCGCTATCTCTTTGCTGCTTGCTGCCACCCTTATGCTGTCACTGCCTCAGTTCTGGTGCCACCTGGTTGCTGCCACCTGTAGGTTGCTCTACCTTACAGCCTTTAATACCCTAATCAGGGTTTGTTGAGGCAGCTCGAAAATTGCTCCCTAATTTTTGCCTATTGCTATAGTAGTGTCCTATATTCTTGGACATAATTTGTCAGGGTTGTTAGTGGCTTCTTTTCAACCTCTAGATTGGACAGTGATGTCTTTGTTTCTGCCTTGTACTTGATGAGTGGTATGCTGGTTGGTTTTTTGATATCTACCTAATGTTCTTCTTGGAAAAACTGTTTACAAGATCATGATGAGATCTATCCTTGAGGGTTTGATCCATGACCCTTAAAGCTTTTTCCGAGTATACAAAAAAGAGGACAACAACAAGCACATCAGGTAAATTCGTTATTTGTTTTTGCTAAGGTAATGTTCAGATCTGTTTCTTGTTTTTGCTAAGGTAATGTTCAGATTTGTTCCTTGTTTTTGCTAAGTTAATGTTCAGATCTGTTTTTTGTTTTTGTTAAGGTAATGTTCAGATACATTGTATTTTTTCTGTTATTGGTTTACATCAGAAATTTTGTTTAGTTTGTTGATCTATATCAACAGTAGTGAATAAATTTGAAAGGATATTACTGTTTTCATTTTCCCTAAAATTCTAACATGGTATCAGAGCGTAGGGCGTGAAAAGAGCTCAATTGTGGCAGACTTTTGAGTCTGCGTAGATCCACACCGAAGGGTTTGTTTTGTAGATCAACAGTAAGCTTGTTTTATATCAGATCTTGTTTTCAATATGGCTTCATCTTCAGTCAAAGCAGAAGATAGGCTTGAAGGGGCCTCCAACTTCAATGCTTGGAAGGCTAGGGTGTTTAATATTCTAGAAGAAGGTGGCTTGGATGAGCTGGTTACCAGTGTGATAGAAAAACCCACTTCAAATACAGGAAGGGCAGCTTATAAGAAGAGGCAAGCCAAAGCTAAGAGAGTCATCTTTGACTCAATTAAGGATAGCATGATGCCCCTCATTAGTCATCTGAGGACAGCTAAGGAATGTTTTGATGCCCTAGCAAATCTATATGAAAAGAAGGCCCCAACTCAGAAGAGGATATTGAAGAAACAACTACATACATTAAAGATGGGGAAGGATGAATCTATCTCTGCCTTCTTTTCCAAAATTGCTCAAACAAGAGATCAACTTGCAGTGGATGGTGATAACCTTGTACAAACAATAGTTGATGGTCTCCCTGACTCATGGGATACATTTCTCTCTTCGGTCAACGGAAGAGAAGTTCAATCCAACTTCGAGAGATTATGGCATGATTGCTTGGAAGAAGAGGGTAGACTTAAAAGTAGGAATGAACCCTCAACGTTAAGAGACCATGCTCTTTTAGTCAAAGCCAAGAAGTGGAAGAAATTTCCTCAGCACAAAGGCAAAGGTAAGAAACCCCAAGGTAAGCACTCTCACTTTCACTCTCATTTATCTAAAATAAGATGCTTTAACTGTAAAAGGCTAGGTCATTATGCAAAAGACTGCAGGAACCCTCCTTCATAGTAGAAGCAGAGAGGCAGGTTCCATGCTTCAGTTGCAACTGAGGAAGAAGAGCCTCAAAGAAGAAGAACCAGAGATACTACTAAAGAGTAAGAACAAGAAATAAAATGTTATCTTGTCTCAACCCTCTTCGGCACTGTCACCAAGTCGGAAGAAGTTTGGTTAGTGGACAACGGGGCCTCCAAACACATGACAAGCTTCAAACAAAATCTTGTAAACTATCGAGATAAGAAGTTTAATGTGAAGGTAGAATTGGGTGATGATGGCACCTATGACAGCAAAGGGTTTGGATCAACATCTTTTCAGCTTCAGACAGGTAATGTATTTCATATTGATGAAATTCTTTATGTTCATGGATTAAAGAAAAATCTTATCTCAGTTGCAGTTCTAAAAAGCAAAGGGTACTCAGTATCCTTCTCCAAAGGAAAATGTGGCCCTCAAATGGGAGTTTGAACTCAACCATGACAATCGAAACTCAAGAGGGTGGATTTTACAAAGTCTCTGGTCACGTTATTCAAGCATTAGCTCACGAGATGATCAACCCCTGCGAGCTATGGCACAAAAGGTTTGGACATCTCAACTACAATGCTCTCCCAGGTTTGCAAAAGATGGTAACAGGTATGCCAGTTTTTTCATTTGAGCATGATAGTGTTTGTAGAGGCTGTGCTCTTGGAAAAAATACAAAGAAAGCTTACCCCCACAGTAATATAAAAACTAATGGCATATTAGATCTTATTCATTCTGATCTTTGTGGACCTATGACTGCTTCGTTAATGAATGGTTGTCTTTATTATATCATTTTTATTGATGATTGTTCTCGTAAAACTGGATTTATTTTCTGAAAACTAAAGATGAATCTTTCAGTAAATTTAAGGATTGTAAGAATCTTGTTGAGAATCATACAAGTAGACACATTTGTGTTTTTAGAACAGACAATGGAAACGAATTTGACTCCCACAAGTATGATGATCTCTGACAGACTTCCGTGATTAAGAGGGAGTTGACCGTGCCTTATAATCCTCAGCAGAATGGGGTTGCAGAAAGAAAGAACAAGACGATTTGTGAAGCAGCCAAAGCCATGATGTATGATCAGAATCTTCCGTTGTCTCTTTGGGTCGAAGCTGCAAGCACTGCAGTCTATATTCAAAACATGTGTCCTCATAAAGCCCTGGAAGAGAAAACTCCAGTAGAAGTTTTCACTGGTAAGAAGCCTTCAGTTGACCATTTGAGAATTTTTGGTAGTCTTGTCTACATTCATGTACCAAAAGAAAAGAGGACTAAGTTAGAGCCCTCGGGAAAGAAAGACACTTTTGTGGGGTATAGTGAGACCTCAAAAGCATACCGAATCTATGTATCAGGGAAAAAGTACATAGAGATCAGTAGAGATGTGACCTTCCATGAGGAAGCCCCTTTTCGTCGTTCTAGAGAACTTCCATGTGATACAAAGGAGCAGGAAGCTCCATCTCCAGAACTTATTTTAGATGAGCAGAGGGAGGAGCCAAAGAGCCTTCAATGGATCTTCAGAACTTAGGTCTTATGCATTACTTTATTGGCTTAGAGGTGTGGCAGAAACCCGGTGAGATCTTTCTCTCACAAGACAGGTATGCAGTTGATGTGCTTCGCAAATTTGGGATATTGGATTATAAGTCCATCACCACACCTATGATTCTAACCTGAAGAAGTTACATGATCAAGCTACAGGTTCAGATCCAGAAGACCCTACTGTATATCGTCAGATTATTGGGTCCTTCATGTATCTAGTACACACCAGATCAGACATTTGTTACGCAGTGAATGCCCTCAACCAGTTCATGTGTGAACCGAAACACATTTATATGGTTGTTGCTAAGCATATTCTCAAATATGTTCGAGGAATTATAGCCTATGGGCTCAAATACACTTCCAGTGGAGGTGTAATGCTTCATGGCTATACAGATTCAGATTGGATGGGCAGTACAGTGGATTGGAAGAGTACTTTTGGATATTGTTTCAGTTTGGGTTTAGCTATGATCTTTTGGTCCAGCAGGAAGCAGGGCTCCATAGCCCAAAGCACTGCAGAGGAAGAATACATTGCTGCAAGTGCTTCCAGTAGAGAAGCAGTGTGGCTCAAAAAACTACTCTCAGATTTGTTTAGTGTTGAGTTGGAACCCACAATAATTCACCGTGATAACCAGAGTTGTATAAAGCTCTCCTAGAATCCTGTGTTTCATGAGAGATCGAAACACATTGAGATGAGATATCATTATGTTCGAGACATGGTGCAGAAGAACATTCTCAGTATTTAGTATGTTCCGAAGGTGGAACAAACTGCAGATATTTTGACCAAGCCCCTGTCGTTGACAAAGTTTGTGTACTTTTGAGACAAGCTTGGTGTAGCTGAGAATGCCTCTCTTACTTAGAGGGAGTGTTAAAATTGAGCAACTGCAAGAGCCATTCTCCGGGAGGATGGCAAAGACCCTAGTTGAGATCTAAGGCCCCTAATACACTCCTGGGGTTCTTGGTCTGGGACCAAGCAGTTAGAGCCATGGCAAAAGATCCTAGTGAGGGCCCCCAGTGTATTGCTGGGGTTCTTGGTCAAGGACCAAGCAATTTGATGATATAAGTCCCTAGATGTGTTCTAGGGCCCTTGGATGTGTTCCAAGGAATCCTTGCTCGTGCTTGGATTGATCCTTGGTTGTGTACCTTGGTGGATAAGACCCTAGTTATGATCTAGGGCCCCCAGATGTGTTCTGGGGTATCCTGGTTTGGAACTAGGCAGTTTCTCGATTAAGTACCAAATCGAGATGATGTGTGATCTTCTTCTCTCCCGGGATGGTCCATGAGACCTAGGAGCAATTAAGAAGGACATGGTCACATCATTGACCTTCCTCTTATGCTGGGATGATAAAAGCTTATAAGTTATCTTGAGCCACGTCTTGTTACTGTTGCATCCCCTTGCTTGAGCCACGTCCTTCTTAATGTTTATATGGTTTTGGTCTTTGGTAGCCACCTCGACTTGTTGACTTTCTAATTAATATTTTATGATTAAAATATTAATTATTTAATTTGTTTATTTTTATCAGGGTTTAATCTAACCCTAAAGATAGGGTTATTTTAGTTAACCCTAACCTCCTACCAAAACTATAAAAGGAGACCTCTCCCCTCACTCTCTCACTCATCATTCTTCCTCCAAATTTTCTCTTGGTCTGATTTTTGCTGYGACTCCTCCTTATTTCAGTTTGGTAAAGGGTGCGGYCTCYTTGGTTCTGTTCTCCTTGTTKGTATARTGGTGCGACCTCCTTAGATACTTGGTGCGRCTCTCTYCTTGGTCCATTTCTCTTGCTGATATAGGCTGCGRCCCCCTCCTCRCCTCTCTTCCARCCTGWCGCTATCTCTTTGTTGTTGGATGCCACCCTTATTRCTGTCGYTGCCTCAGTTYTGGTGCCACYTSTAGGTTGCTCTACCTTACAACCTTTAATACCCTAATCAGGGTTTGTTGAGGCAKCTCGAAAATTGCTACCTAATTTMTGCCTATTGCTGTAGCAGTCSTATATTCTTGGACATAATTTGTTAGGGYTGTTAGTGGCTTCTTTTCAGCCTCTAGATTGGACARTGATGTCTTTGTTTCTGCCTTGTACTTGATGAGTGGTATGCTGGTTGGTTTTYTGATATCTACYTAATGTTCTTCTTGGCAAAAYTGWTCACAAGATCATGATGAGATCTATCCCTGAGGKTTTGATCCATGACCCTTAAAGCTTTTTCTGAGCATACAAAAAAGAGGACAACAACAAGCACATCAGGTAAATCTGTTTTTTGTTTTTGCTAAGGTAATGTTCAGATCTGTTTTTTGTTTTTGTTAAGGTAATGTTCAGATCCATTGTATTAACTCTGTTATCGGTTTACATCGAAATTTGTGAATATATTGTTGATCCAAAACTACAGTAGTAAATAAAATTAAAAGATATTTTTGTTTCTAGTTTTCCCTTAAAATACTAACAGTTAAGTCAAGTGGACAAAGTCTGCATGTAAAGTCGAGTTGGTAAGTTGAGTTACTAAGACGAATTATCTTAGTTAAGTCAAGTGATGAAGACGAGTTCCATAGCAAGTTATGGAGAAATAATTGTTATTAATAGAACTCCTCAGCGCTTGACAAAGTGACATTGAATACTCGTTGAAGACACAACGAAGAAGGAAGCTCTGTTGTTCGTGGGATCTTTGCAGCAAAGACAGTTTGCTTTCAGGTTTCGGGCTGGTAACTTCTACTAGAATTTGAGCTAGCTTTAAAGCTAGTTCTGGACAACAAACTCTCATGGTTGTAAGCTTGTGTGGCTGTGGTAAAATTGTATCTGCTCCTAGCTCATTCATTTGCTAATAAGAAAGATCATTTGCTGGTTTTTTCCCTTAAGCTTGAGAGTGTTTGTCTAGGGTAAAATCCTTGTGATATCGTGCATGCTTCTATTCTATTTTTGTTCATGTATATTTGCGTATTCACTGTGAAGAAATTATAAATCAGCAAGAAGTATTTTTTAAGAAATATTACAGATCTGAACAATATTTAAATTTCAACAGGTCATACAATGTCATTCAAGTAATCATTGATAATGCTACTAATTGTAAGGCAGTAGGATTAATCATTGAGGATATTTACCCTAACGTATATTTTGGTCATGATGGTTTGTTCACGCATTGAACCTCTTGATCTATGATATTATTAAGATGAATGACCATGGTTTTAAATGGATTGGTGCATTGTACAAGAAAGGAAAGAGAATGATTAAATTTATTACCAATCATAACCATGCCCACTACATTTTCCACAATCACTCTTAAGTTGAAGCTACTTGAGATTGCAAAGACCATATTTGCTAGCTATTACCTCACCTTTAGGTGCCTTTTGATGTTAATAGAGGCATTGACTAGTATGGTATTAAGTGAATCATCTCAGGGTTTGAAAGATAAGGCTGTATCCATATCTAATAGACATGAATTTCAAGAGGTGGAGGAAACTATTCTTGATGGTTAGCTTTGGGCACAAGTTAGGTAAGTTTTGTAGTTCACCAAGCCCATTTATAATATGATTTGGTTTGTAGATACAGATTAGTTGGTGACTGGGGAGTTGTATGAGTAGATGGAGAACATGCCAGGCCAAATCAAAGGCATTGTTGAGCCAAGAGATGCAATCTTGTATGACCATATTCATAAATGTGTGGTCAAAAAGTGGGATAATCCAAATGTTCCACTCCATGCCTTAGTATATGTCCTTACATGCAAATATTATTGTCCATCTTGGTTGGCCCAACTAGCACTCAAGGGTGGGATTAGGAGATAACCACACACAGATCCAAAGGTACACAAATGGTATATGCTTGGATTAGACACATTGGTCCTTGATGAAGAGGAGTGTGCTCAAGTATGAAGTGAATTGAGCAAGTACATCAATGAACACAAAATTTTTACTAATCTACATGCAACTAATAGGTTGAATCCTATCAAATGGTGGAACATGTTTGGCTTCTCTACCACACATCTTGCATAAATTGGCGGTGAGGGTGCTTTCACAGGGTGTTAACACTTCTTTTGCAAAGAGTTGTTGGAGCACCTATAGCCTCATCGATGACGTGAAGAGAAACAACTTGAATTTAGATCGGGCAGAAAGCTTGGTTTATGTGCCCTACAACTTGAGGTTGTTTTCCCATTATTGTGAGGCAACAAAGGATGATAAAACATATAATAACTTGGGAGAGGAAGTTAATTTGGAGGATGGAGCCATAGTTCTAAAGCGCTTGGAGGATGAATTTTTAGATGATAATGCAATAAAGATGCCACCCCCATCCACCAGCATGTTTTTAGATGCAAGAGCTTTTCCATTAGCGTCACAACCTCAAGCATTGCATGGGGACAGTGTAGCTCCTAGTTGTGTTCCATGACCACTTCCACCTACTCCTACTCCTACTCCTCTTGTTCATAGATAACAGGAAAAGAAACTAGAAGTTTCTTGTGGCAAGAGGAAAGCTTAGTACACACTAGTCTCTAGATTTATTTGTTTTTTTCCTATTTAGAATTTACTTTCTAGTATTTAGAGTACTTTGTCTTTATTTTGGCCTATTTTGTAAACATTATATGACAGTTTTTGTTTGAACTTTGAAGTTTGAACCTATCTTTGAACTGTTGATCGCATCTTGCATCTTACAACCTTTTGGTAATGAATATGATGCTCTGTTTCATTTCATGGTGGATGTAATCTGTTACAGTTTGTCGATGACAAATGTCATATGTTGAAACTTGAAGGTTGATGTTATGGTTGATGATTGATCATTTGATGACAATGCTATAAGTTATAACTGCTAGATGATTGATGATGTTGTATGTGTAATAAGTGGTTGATGCTTTAATGATCATCATTGATCCAGTAGCTAAATCTATGTTTTCATGGTTTCTGCAGCTAATTCGACATTTTGCATGTTTTTTTTAATATATATATATATATATATATATATATATATATATATATATATATATATATATATATA
>JASDQU010309282.1:6946-18344 GCA_032191745.1 Picea mariana
CTTAACCAGTGCTCCAATTATGAGGATTGCAGATCCAAATGAAGATTTCATGGTATGCACCGATGCATGCAAAAAAGGATTGGGAGGATTCCTCAATCAGAATGGATTCATAATTTGTTATGAATCCAGAAAGTTGAAAGAGCATGAAAGGAACTACACAACTCATGATTTGGAGTTAGTGGCCATCGTTCATGCTCTGAGGAAATGGAGACATTACCTCGTGGGAAGGAGGTTTGAATTGAGAACATACCATAATGGTATGAAGTATTTGTTTGATCAACCAACCTTGAACGCTAGGCAGAGTAGGTGGCTGGAATTTCTCTGTGAATACGATTTTGATATCAAGCATATAAAAGGGAAGGAGAATAAAGTGGTTGATGCACTCAATAAGAGAGTACATGAATTACATGCTACAACCATTAACATGTATCAAACCGATGTAAAGAGCATAGTTTTGGAAGCTGCAAGCGCAAACTTGCAGTACTGGGAATTGGTAGCGAAGCTACAACAAGATAAGACACCACAAGGAGTGGAAGATTATAAGTTAGAGAATGATGGAATACTTCTGTACAAGAACATAGTTTATGTACCTCATGTCGAGGGTTTGAAACTTGCGATTATGAGAGAAATGCATAATGTGCCTTATGATGGGCACCCTGGATATCAGAAGACGATGGCAACAGTCAAGAGCCATTACTTTTGGCTAGGTATGAAGAAAGAGATTGGAGAATACATCGCCAGGAGTATGGAGTTCCAAAAGGTTAAAGCTAAGCATAGGCATCCAGTTGGATTGTTGCAACCTTTAGCCATTCCTGAGTGGAAGTGGGAAGTGGTGACAATAGATTTCAACACAGGATTGCCCAGAACATGCAAGAAGCATGATTCAATTATGGTAGTGGTGGACAAGCTTACGAAAGCTGCCCATTTCATTCCGTTAAAGGATACTCACAAGGTAGTGGAGGTTGCTGATATTTTTATGAAGGAAGTGGCACGATTGCACGAAATTCCCAAGACAATTGTGTATGAAAAAGATCTGAAATTTACCTCAAATTTTTTGGAAAGGGTTATTCAAGGGATTCAAAACGAATCTGAATTTTAGTACAACCTATCATCCTGAGTTGGATGGATAGACAGAGTGGGTGAATCGAGTGATAGAAGACATATTGAGGATGTATGTGATGGAAAAACCATCGAAATGGGAAAACTACCTACACTTGGTAGAATTTGCCTACAACAATGGGTATCAAGTATCATTGAGGATGAGTCCATTTGAAGCACTTTATGGCAGAAAGTGCAATACTCCAGTAAGTTGGGATAACCCAGCTGATAGAGTGGTAGTTGGGCTAGAGTTGCTCAAGGAAATGGAAGAGAAAATGATGAAAATTAAGCAGAATTTGAAAGTTGCCCAAGACAGGTAGAAAAGTTTTGCTGATAAAAACAGAACCCACCGAGAGTTTAAAGTGGGAGATCATGTTTTTCTGAAAGTAAAAGCCAATAGAAGTTCCCTGAGACTGGGAAACTGTTCCAAGTTGGCAACCAGATTTTGTGGTCCATTTGAAATCCTAGAAAGAATTGGGCCAATTGCATATATGCTTGCATTACCTGCATCCATGACTGTACATAATGTGTTTCATGTTTCGTTACTTAAGAAATATATACTTGATCCTAATCATGTGATTGATTGGAATGTGATCCAGGTGGAACAAGAAGGTGTCCTGCAAGTGTATCCTATGCGCATATTGGACCAGAAAAGCAAACAACTCTGTAATCGAGCCATAGGACTTGTAAAGGTCCAGTGGATTTGGTACGGTCTTGAGGAAGTGACATGGGAGCATGAAGATCATGCTATGCAGGTAGAATACCTGCATCTTTTTGAAGATTTTGGAAATCTTGTTGTTGTGGTGTGAAAGTTGCACTGAGGACAGTGAAAAAATAAAGGGAGGGGATTGTAATACCCCAAGGACGCGCCCAATTGCATTATGAATTGTAATTATGTTTTTTAGGTTGGTGAGCCAAGTGTATATAAGCTGGTGGACTTATGTGTTTATTAGGCCATAGAGCATAAGTGTTGAAGGCCAAGATCCTAGTTTTTGTACATGTAATGATGCACATTATTAATATAAAAACATCTATGTGTGTGGACCGACCACGATGAATGAGTGATGGAGGACTAATATTCCACAAAGTTTGGGTAAGGGAGAGGGGGCTAAAAGGTTGGGAGAAGGGCTAATCTTAAGAGATTAAGACCTTGGGGATAATAATTAAATATTATTCCAATGCTATGTAAATGTTATGTTTTATCCTAAGTTCCTAGTTAGGGGAACACGTGCAAAATGGGGAGCATGCAACCCCAGGGAGATAGGTGTCGACCTGGGTGCATGCAGTTAAAACTAGAGAAGGGAGTTGTTTTGGGGGTGTGAGATCCCATTTTTCCATCCTTCGTCTGAACTCGCGGGTGTCCATGATCGACCTCTGTTTCGGTGTTTGTTTTGGGGAATTCTTATTTGAGCCGTTAAGTCTCTGTGTGGGATCTCTATACACCCTCATGCGTCTTTGAAACCAGAACCGTGAACCCATGTGTGTTGCATGGTTGAGAAACCTGAAATTTCCTGAGTCGTGTTGTGCTATCCCAATGGGTTTTTGTGGCCACATAGTTCCTGACCGTGTGAGGTTGTTGCCATTGATTATGCACTTTTGAGCCTTGTTGTTTTTTCCTCACTATGATGGAATTGGTCAAAAGAATAGGTTTCCAATCCTGTGAGAGACTCTCTCACCTGGAGAGAGTCTCNTTTCCAATCCTGTGAGAGACTCTCTCCAGGTGAGAGAGTGTGCGGAGGAAGTGAAAACGCCTGGAAGGGGTCCTATAGCTTCCACAGAGCTCAGAGACTTTCGGTACAGTCTGTTGTTGAAGCCCAAGGAAAGGGAGGTTTAGAAGCCGAAGGACTGTCCGAGTGATAGTGAAGGTGTATACTCCTGGGGTGGGACATGCATGTGGGGAATGAGGGTCTATGAGCAGTGGGCATAAGTGACTCTTGGGAGAGAATCCTTCCTCTGTAACTGTGTGTCTTTCATTGACCTTGCCTAGCCTAGGATTCCCTACCTGGTGGAGCTTTGTCCCAGCTTGGGGTTGACCTACTGCTGAGAGTGATGAGCAGCATGGTCTAAGGCTAGGAGGTTCATGGAAGGTTTGCACGCAGTTGGTGGAATTACTACAATTTCAAAGATAAGTATCAGTTTATGCTTAATATTATGTTCTGCATGCCTGTGATGCTTATATGTTATCATATATTCTATTGTGCATATGAATTATTGTTAATGTCCTTGATGATGTATATTAGCAGTAATCCTATGATTACTCTGTATTGTTTAGAACAATTTGTTAATTAGATTTAATATGCATGTTATATATATAAGTATGAGAATGTTCCATGTAGTAGCGTTGCCCGTCAAGTGGGTTGATGGCTGAGGATGTTACAAATACGCCCTACAAGGATGTCAAGTAAAATGCATCATGATGAGTAAATCAAATCAATAAAAGATCCATATAATCATGTACATCCAAACCACCTCATCAAAATAAACCATTGCTCAAAAAACCTATGCGATTTTCCAGCTTTAGGTATGGGAGGGTTGACAAAATGACCTATTGGGTGAATCGTTCATCAAGTTTAGGGGGGTTTCCTAAGAGGACCCCACTCTAAGTCATGTGGATGAGGTGTTATGGATGGGGGGAAGACTTTTGGGCATGGGGTTCATGACATACAAGGGGTTGTAGTGTTTCATTTATGGGTGCCTTTGTAGAGGGTTTGTTGCACCTTTTTCTTCAATGCAACCTTATTCCAAGCCCATTTGTTGGCTTTCATTTTTTTAGGACATTTCGTGGTTGAAGCCAAGGTGGGGATTCTACCTAAGCATGAAAAACTATGCCCACGTTGACTCTACCCTGGTCACATGATTCGTCCCCAAGTTGAAAACATGAGTGGGTATTCTACCTAAGCAATAAAAACAATGGCCACACATAGTCCACCTTGGTTGGAATTTTGTTGCATTTATTTTTCACGGGTCTCATTAGTTTCTTTTGAGAGACATTTCATTATCCTTGATATCCCTGAGTGATCATATAGAAGGTTAATGATTGAATCTTATCTTTTTCCAACTACAAGCCTATGGGACTTCAACCCCTTCTTCCCATGAAATGAGGGACAACCCCTTCTTAGGTCAATACACTCGGAAATCCAAAAGGTGAGGAGATGAGGGGATGAAGTGTGGAAAGTGACAAGTATGGTTGAGAATGGCATGATGAATCATCAAAAGGACCTCCCAGTGGTATACCTATCCCTAAGGGTGAACTACTTACTAGGGCACAATGTCAACCACCAAATTGAAAGAGGGAAAAAAGCATAATGTCCAAGCAAGTGTTACATAATCAAAATCAGTAATAGATGTAACAATATCAAATTACTCAAATATTGAAAATACACTCACCTTAATAACTGACTTGTACATCATGGAGCAGGACCTAATGTCTTTTGGAGTCCAGTTGATTTGGTGGATACCATCGAGATGGACCTGGAGTTGTGGTAGTGAGGTGAATCTATGTCTGTGCAAGTGGACACTACTAGTCAAGCCATATCTCGGTACTCCATGTATGCAACCTGAGAGCCTCAAGACACCATCTCCTTATTTATCCCTAGGAGTTGGGGATAACATCTAGCTCCTACTTGGGGACATGTGCTCATTGTAGAGTGCATGAGAACCACAATATCTCCTAGTGGAATTGTGCCTACACTGAAACATAACTCTATAAAATCTAGGGTAGTTCTATCACACTTCATCCATATATATAAAAAATGAAAACTAGTCTAGAAAATAAAATTTTAGCATTTTTTCAAAAATTTCTATACTAAACATGAAATAAATATGCAAGTAGAGAAAAATGAAATATGAAATGCAACTAACTACCATGAGAAATCAAGATGAAAATGTAGGAGATCAAAATGACCTATCAACTTACCTGGGGATGTGGGGCCCTAAATATTAGGTCATGGGTGATGTCAGGTGAATTCATACAACCAGTGCAACCAGCTATTCACCATCTCATCAAAGTATCTCCCCCTATGCTTAATTATGTAATACACCAAAGATAATTCAAGCACATAATGATCATGAGTATAAATAGAAATATAATCAATGATGAAATGAAACTCATGGAGATGGGTGGGAAGGAGCAAATCCTGGTGGAAAGAACATCTACAAGCCTAATCGATCCATCCCTGAATGGGACTATCATATGTAGATGATGGCTCATCTTCATTGTTGAAATTGACCGTCTCCTTTCCTTTGTGTGTAGAAGAAACATAAATTAGGGCGGCTTCAATTGGATCTTCAACATGGAGAATTTCATGGGAGTATTATTCATCACCGAAACCATATTTCTTCGCGATCAAGGCACATAAGGAATTTACTCTATGACATGTTTCAATAAGATCTAGTGTTAACAAATCAATAGGATTTTCTTGAATGGTGTCTTCATTTGCAAGGGATTTTTCTTCATCTTTGCTTGAAATTTCACCGCCCCATGAATGTTGAGAGGAGGTAAAGGATCCCAAGAAAACTTGTTGATTTCCGAAACAAGGGGAAATGGGGTAAGACACAACCTCATGTCTAGAGAAAAGCTCCTCCCTCGGACTTAGGAAACATCGCTTCTTTGTCTGCAAATCCCCACCAAAAGTCTCAATATGAAAGTACTTTCATTTGGTAGTGTGGACCTCGAAGTCCCCCAAGCTAGCCACGACCTGGTGTCTATCAAAATATGAGAACAATGGATGAAAATCCTCACAAAACAAATCTGCATCCCTAAAAGGGTACATGTCAAGGGATGACTGAATATCACCCTGAGTATGTTGTGACAAGTCATCCTCGAAGAGGCAGAACAAATATGTAACCATATCATCACTAGGCTTCCAAACATCTAAATCATACACGTGTGAAGACCAGTCTTCTGATGATGACAACTCAAACCATTTTGCTTGAGAGCTACCCTCAATGTTGTAAATAGGGTCTCTATAAAAAATTAAACAACCAAAATCCCATCTACGTCTCCCAACCTATATGAAATCATCAATGTGTAGATCAACCATGTCAGAGAGGTTCTGCACAAGATCATCTACATCATTGGGGCTAATTGTTTCGTCATCTTCGTGGGTAAGAGGAAGACAAGTTTGAATGGCCTGCCCCTCATCAAATGGGATCAAAGATAATGATGTCACAACATGTTGCGCCTCATCAGGATTCTTCTTTCTCTTTGTGTACATGCCCCTCCATCGCCTCTTCAT
The DNA here is from genome assembly GCA_032191745.1 of Picea mariana. Taxonomy (NCBI): domain Eukaryota; kingdom Viridiplantae; phylum Streptophyta; class Pinopsida; order Pinales; family Pinaceae; genus Picea; species Picea mariana. The sequence goes on from JASDQU010309282.1 coordinate 13,282, forward strand.
CACAAGGGGCTTGATCCTTAATATAGAGTGTTTTTTTTGCCTCCTTTCAAAAATATATGTCGCATCCAAAGGATCCTTTAATACTTCTTCACTTCCAAAGTCATGGAATAAAGTATCATTAAGATCTTCAAAAGGGTCACAACTCATCATGTTCTCTTCTTGATGTGTAGTAGGAGCGTAGGCCTAGATGTCTTCGTCAAGCAGAAGGGTAAATATAAGCAATTCATTTTCATCAAATGTCTCTTCCAGATATTCAACATGAGAAAATTCATTGGGATATTATTCAAGATTTTCTTCATCCTCATCTATAAGAAAACCTTCTCTAAAAAGAGCATCTTTGAGCTCTTGGAAAGTATCTTTCAAATTATGGGTAGTTGATCGATAATTCCTGAGAAATTATTCAATAATATTTGTAGAAGATGGGGTACTATTTGACTTACATGAATGTGCCAGCCAACTCCTTTAACTTGATTCCAATGATGATACAAAAATTTTCATCAGCACAACTTAATGTAGAACATTTGAGCTTGAAGCATACTTCATATAATTGAAGACATGGGTGACTGTTAGAGATGGATCTCCATTAAATTTAGGGTAACTTGCCCTCCATTTTGTAGAGCAATGATTTGGATATATTGGGATATTATGAACATCAAGAGAAGGGTACACCTTATGGAATTCCCATGGTAAGTCTCGTGAGGCCATGGTTCCATCACTTAGGGTAGTACCTCAATGGATTCATCAGATGAGATCAAGGCTCATCAAAGTATGTAAAGGGGGAAAGAAGGAAAAATGGGTTCTTGGAAGGTGGAGTCAGATGAGCCTCAAGAAGAGCTCATCAAGGGTGGAAGGGGAACGTCCTTCAAGTGGAGTTTCCAGGAAAGCTAGGGGAAGCTTTTGGGATAGCTTGCCAAAGTGTCGTTAGGGTTTGGAAGAGGGTTCAAAATCCTCCTTGGCAATGGTGCCAAAATGTTATCACACAAGTTGTAGGTTGGGAAAATCTTGACCCAAACCACAATATGGTGACAATTGAGATAATTCCTACCCACTGTCACCTTAGATAGGTATTCCTGTCACTTTAGAGATGAAGTAATGACCTCAAGGGGGGAATCCCAGTGACCCTGGGGGAAATGTGATGGAATATGAAGATATAATGAAGAGTCCCCCTATAGGTCAATTATGTAAGGTAACAAGGGTTTGAAAATAGTCTCGTAGATGGTAGAAGATGTGCCACTATATGGAATACCTGCCAAGAAGTGATTGTACCTTCCTGAGACAGAAGGAAAACAAAGATACATGCTCAATAATATGTTGGAAAATCATGTTAATATTTCTGTCCCTAATTGCAGAAATAAACAATAATATATATCAGCAACAAAGAGTAATAAGAGCTGCAAATAAGGTTTCTAAAAGTCTAGTTAAGGATGCAAGAGACAAGCTAGCAATAACTGGTTTAACACAAGTATAAATGCATAAGACTTTAGAAATGAAATAAGGCTATAAGAGATGAGTATTGCAGATATATAATTTCAGCCTTATGGCTGTATCAAAAAAAAAATTACAACATCAAATTCAACCACTAAAACTTACAAAGAGTCCACCCAAATGATGCACTGGAACTAGTAGATTAATGTGGCAAACTTTAGGCAAATTCCAACGGTTGAAATGTGAGTTATTAAGAGATTTGTATTAGGGTTTTTTCAACCCAAATGGCTGTAGATAAAATGTTATAACAGATCCAATAAGACTAAGAGAACCAACACTCCCTAGAGGGTTTGGAAACCTCAAGGAATCCACAAAAGAACCCAACTTAAACAAGATTGATATCTCACCAAAACACGTTTACCAATGCAAACAATTTTACTTCTCCAATGCAAAAAATCATATTAATGCCTTTATAGTTGGGTGAATGGAGTCTTTAAAACACAATTTAGATCAACAATATCCCTAGGGGTGTAAATCCTCTTACTCCCTAGGGTATGCCAATCAAACTAGGGTAAATCTAGGAGGGTATACAGACTTGTATTTATCCTAGCAACCCTTGTTCATGAAATGACTTATAAAATTAACAAATGAGATGAAGCTTAATGGTGGGTTTATGCAACATACTCCTCCTAGGGTTTCAACCAACAGTAACCAAGAAAAGTCAAGAAATAACTAATGGATGCAAATTTTTTCTCACTAATTCCAAGAAAGAGAGAGATCAAACCCTAGTTCACCAAGCATTTACCATTCAAGAGAAAATAAATAAGACTCCAAGAGGTGTGCACCACTTAGCCTCATCCAATCACCAAGAGATAACATCAAAGAGAATTAGCACAAGAAAGAGATACCAAAAATTCCCAAGGGGGCACAAATTTCAGCCAACTAGTCTTCTCACAATTGGAGAGCTATATCAAAATGAGATAAAAATGATCTCTATTTATACAAAAGTTAGGGTAAATCACAAGATAAGGGGTCAATAACCCTTATCTTACCCCTTTACATAAAACATTACTTTTTAATTCATAATTTGCACATAAGTAAAACCCTAAAGTAAGATGTCACCCTCCTAGGGTGATGTTTTGGCACTTTTGCAAGTCGTTGGACTAGGAGATGGGTGAGATAATCCTCCAAAGGCCATTTGTATTCAATCCAATCCCCTTCTCCATGCTCCATGACTTCCTTCCTTCAAAACGTGCCAAGTGTCCTCAACCACCACCAAACGCTAGCCCTATTGTGATGTTAAGCTCTCAAAGGTGACGTTTTGGCCTCCTGAGGCAAATCGTTTGGGTGGTAGAAGTTAGGTTAGGTCCTCCATTATGTCTTCTAGGGATCCAAAGGCATGTCTTCATCATCCATAAAGTGGGCCCTGGTGTCCAACCTGTGCGATTCAAGCCCCATGGAAGCCCAATCTAGGCTTGTTCCTCCAAAACTGTCCACCAACTGGCTCCTACAAAGGAAAATGGATACTCCCTCCAAGGATCTAAAGTAAAATGAATCATGATGAGTAAATTAAATAAATAAAAGAGCCATCTAAGCATGTACATCCAAACCACATCATCAAAATAATCCAATGCTCGAAGACCCTATGCAATTTTCCAAGTTTAGGTATGGGAGGGTTCCCAAAATAACCTATTGGGTGAATCGTTCCTCAAGTTTAGGGGTGTTTCCTGAGAGGGACCCCCTCTAAGTCATGTGGATGAGATGTCATGGATGGGTGTCACAACCCCACTACGGCATAATAATTTTTTTTGCCTTTTCTCGAGGGACAAAATTCCCAAAATCCTACGGGGCTTAACACAGGCTAGCTCTTCCCTTTTTCCCACCTCCGTGTGATCATTGATCATGATCATAGGCCAAAAAACTAGGCGCCTTTTCACATTTTGCGACTCAGCGGTATAAGCGAATCAAGTCTTTCGCCTCTGCAAACCCCAAAATGTCGAAATGTCGAAGAGGCTTCGATCAACAATTAGCCCCCTGAGGTATGCCTTGGTCCATATGACCACTTCTCATAAGACCGTAGTCTTATTCCCTTCGGGGCTTATCAATACGAAAACCCGACCTCTTGTCAACGAGACTCCCAAATTCCCGATTTCCGATTTCCCAAAATGACCTTTGTCACATTAGCCCTCCTGGCTATGCCCTGATCCAGGTGACCATTCTTCATAAGACCTCCATCCTATTTCTTTCAGGATTTATAAATATGAGAGCCCAACCTCTTGTCATCGGGACTCCTGAATTCCCGATTTGCAAAATCTCGATGGACTCTTCCTTTCGGGACTCTCCCGAAGTCTTGGATTACTGCCACGTGTCCTCCATGGATGGACGGTCCAGATTGTTTCGCGATTTCGTGACTTGCGACCCCTAGTGACACAAATCCTTTGTCAATTCGAATCCCCGGTATCTGAAATATCGATGGACTCTCGATCTCTGCCACATGTCCTCCACGGATGGACGGTCCAAATTGTTTCGAGACTTTGCCAAGTGCAAGGTCAAAATGCTCACCTTTCTCTTTTGTTTCTCGATGTCCGAATCCTTGAAATGGGTGATCTCGCGACACTTGGCCTCCCTAAATCGGATGATCTGGATCTATTTCGGGATTTCCACCATGGAGTGTCCCGATATCTCATCATTAGGACTTCCGAAATCTCGAAGTCCGAAGCCCCGATATCAACTCCTATTTCGGCACTTTTGCCTATGTTCACGAGGGCTTAACCCTCATGCATCTCCTGACAGATCCAATGCCTGTCGGGTTTTCTAATTAAGATCTGACGATTCAGATTTGTCCCGCGCTGTGCACTCTCTCGCTGCTCCCTAGATGTGGAAAAACCAACAGTTCAGACACTCCCACGGACCTTGGGGATCTACGGTCCCGATTTCTTCGCTACTCACGAAGATAGAGAAAAGGGTTAAGGAATTTAACGCCCTCGTTTCTTCCTCCAATCTAACGGTCGTGAATGACCACATATCTTCCGACAGGATCTCGTCTGTCAATCGATTCTTATCCCTATGCGGCTATTTCGGGATTTTGAGAGGCCCATTCTTCCTCGTACAGGATTACTAAGACTTGTGCCTTCAAATCCTTTTTCTCAGGTTCTTGGTAAGTTTTCCAAGAGAGGGTATCTCTATGGAGAGATTTATTCCGGGTATTCCTGGAGACGAATAAAGGCATAGATTTCCCGAAAGCAGATTTGAAGTCCAAATTAGATTGGTATACATATATATAAATCTATCTATAAACATAAGCCATGCGGATCTATTTTGGGTATTCCTGGAAACGAATAAGGGCATAGATTTTCTGAAAGCAGACTTGAAGTCTGAATTAGATCGGTATACATATATATATATATATAAATCTATCTATAAACATAAGCCATACGTGGTCCTTCCAATAAAAGCATGCAACCACTATTTCTGATCAAAACACCACACATACAATCTTATACTCAAACCATTCATAACCTGCACAGACTATGAGCATACATGTCAACATATAAATTTCAAGATGCAAGATGTAAAACACTTATCAGAAATAACACCCGATGTGATTGCAACTGCTGAGAGGGGTGCTCATTTCCACC
>JASDQU010309282.1:124000-136410 GCA_032191745.1 Picea mariana
CAGTGGAAAAAACAGGCATTCGGAGCGAGGGATTTGGCCAAACGATTTCCGAGGTCGTCCTGAATGTCTGCAATCACCACTTGCGCTCCATTCTCCACGAATAACTTGGCGCTCACCTCTCCTATCCCGCTGGCTCCTCCTGTGATCACAGCGACCTTGCCCTCCAACCTGAAATATGAAATCCAACAAAAACAGGCATCAGAGATCAATAAATGAAGATAACCACGAAATTTCAATGAAAAAATACCTCATATTGTCTACTGCCTCTGCAAACCCCGACGATGGATATGCAGAACCGGGGGCGCAAACAACATATTTGTAATGTCGATGAGTTTCAACAACCCACTTTGCTGTCCGGACCCATTATAATTTAAATGGCTGAGAAGTTTTCAGCTTTGGGTTCTGCCTCAGATATTATACAATTCTTTTGTTGTATGACAGCCTTAGTTCGATATTTTATTTTGTTTTTTTGGTGGGCAGTGAGTCTTCATTCAACATTTTATTCCGTGTTCGGTGGGCAGCGGGATGTGAGTGGAGCATGATAGGAATCTAACCTCCCTTTCTCCAAACTTATGACAACATTTTCACGATAGTTGAAGATTAAGTTATAATTTTTTATTTTTTTCTAATTAAAATTCAGTAATAGAAATCTTTATGAAATCATAATTTTATTATTTAAATTATAGTTATGAATATAAAAATAAATTAAAAAAACAAAATATATTAAAACTTTAAAATAAACATCAATTAATTAAAATACTTGATATTCAATAATTAATTAATGAATATTTTTACTTAACTTTTTTTAACTTTTTCGAAAAGTTTAAATATTTTATGTTTTACAACCTTGCCCTTCCATACTATTGTATGTCATGTGGCCATCCTATTGAAGTTTTATATTTAAGTGGCCATCATGAGCATTTTAAAAGGACAGATCATGTTTTAAAAACAATATATAAAAGGTAAAGTGCACTCTAAAACCTTTAAAGTACAAATATTTTTTTTTCCATGAAAAAAAATACGTTTTATATTCAAAAGGATATAAAAATATATATACCATCTTTACCATAGACAAATACAAGAGGAAGTAACTATTCTTTTAGATAAATTCAGTTCTTTCTATCAAAAATATTGAATGTGCAAGTATTGAAATTCAGTTATTCAAATTCAGTAACTGTTCTTTTGGATAAATTCAGTCCTTTCTAAAATCTCTAAAGTACAAGTATTGAATGTCCATATCTTATAATATTAATCACGTTGTGAAGTATACTTTACATTTTTCAATGAAGTACAACACATTTTCTTTTTAATCCATGAATAATATCAATGTTCTCCTACCACAAAATTCGCATGGACCGGGACCTCGACACTTTGGACCTGGACCATATGGGCATGTCCTTAAATATTAAAAAAAAAAGAATTTATTTATATATGGAAAGAAAGTTATTTGAAAAAATTTTTTGGACATTCTATGGACATTAAAGTTTGAAAAGTAGAAAATAGTGTTGAGTTTAATATTTATAAATGTTTTAGTTTAAATGTTTTAAGTTTTTGTTTTTTTGCAGGGAATGCTTTTCTTAAATTTAGTTAGCAATTGTTGTATGTCTAGATTTGAGTGGTTAATTTTATGTTAATTTTGTGTAATCCCCATTTTTCAACAGGCTGAATCTATTTCTACATTCAAAAATACAATTTAAACAATACAAAACTATGATTTCATACAGATTTATGTTAAATGAATCGATTAAGTTAAAATAAGATATTAGAAAAATTAAATAAACTAAAGAGAAAAAATAAAATAAGTAAAAAATATAAAAATGATTGAAAATATAAAATTACAGAAATAAAGAAGGAAAAAAGTTACTTTTTAACATGATTTTAGATCATTTGATTTATCATGCTGTAATCATATTAGTTAAATTTTTTTAAATTAAATATGCAATAATCATGATTATCCTCATTAATTAAATATTAATTTATTAAACCTTAACTTAAATATGCAATAATCATGATTATCATCAGTAATTAAATATTAATTTATTAAACCTTAACTAAAATGATTAATAAACCTTAACTAGAATTATGAATAAATTCTTAAAAATTAGAATATAATTTGATGAATTCTTAACTATGTCGATAGATTCAGAATTAATTGGTATATTTAAAATTATGCACAATTCCAAAGATTACCTAGAATTTAAATCACAATAAATTTTGAGCATACATTAAAAAAAATCTCAAATGCTTACAAAATTCCTGCTATGAATGAAAACCATTTTACTAAATGAAAATTCAAGTTTTACCAAAATGATTCATAGTCCATTTTTACTACATGGAAATTTAACTTTGACCGAAAACCTTCGTTAAAATCAATACTCTGGTTTGTACCGCTTCTTTCCATATACGTTTGCAATTATTTTAAAGTAAAACACAATTTCTCATAATTGCATACTTATATCAAAATAAACGGATACCAAGTATTTTAAATTATTGGAAAGTTTTATTATTAGTCCCTGTTATGGGACTATAGCAATGAGTTTGCTTTTGATGTGATATTGATGTGATATTAATTTGTCTTTTACTATAAATTTGTGTATGTAATATAATGTTTAATATGAGAAAACAAATATATATTTTTTGATATAATAAAAATATTTGTGTTTCTCATTCTTAATTGGTTGATAGAATTAAAGTGTTATTTCTCTCTTCACGTCTTTCAATATATATAATTAATTACATAATCAATGAATTTCACCAATCACCACAACTCATTATAAAAAAGTTGTACTATGTATTTATTATTATGCATTATTATATTTATATTATATTTATTATCTAATATATTATTTATTATTATATTTATATTATATTTATGAATATTATAGTTCCATTCAACACTATAATATTATAGTTTCATTGTTCAACATGTATTTCCCAACTAACTTGGCATGGGCTGTGTTGCCATGCAACCCTTGTTTCAATTTAAATGCACAATTTTTTTTTAAAGTAAAGTTTATTCTTGATGTACTTATTTTTCTAAAATTTTAACCATTTAGATTATCTTAAAATATGTCAAAAAATTGAGAAAATGTTTTATGGTTACAACTTCCATCAATTAAGTAAAACTATAATTCTCGACAAATTTTTTCATTAGTTATTCTACTTATAAGTTTATTCTTAGGGGCTTGCACTAAGTTGAGAGTCAAAAAGGTGGTAATGGGGTTTATAGGAATGCACACACATGAGTGTGCTCAAGTTCTTAGAAATCTACATGCATTAGTAAGCATGTAACCTCGGTGTTCTCCAAACCAATTCCAAACACAAAGATTTATGCCCTTCAAATCAATTTATCATTACAATAATATCAAAGCTTATAAGAGCTTCTTTACTGTGAAAATGGCCCACTGAGAAATAATTGAAAACTATAAACAACACCTGCAAACCTTTGCAACTATGTTGTCGTTGTACAACCTTGTACATTCAACTTTGTCAAATTTGTATGTGCCTTGTGTAAGGTACCAAATGTAACATAATATGCAAAAATAGGGATATTCAATAGATATCAATGGAACAACATAATATTGAGAAGAGCAACACCAAAAATGACACCTTTATTCAAGAAAACAATGTTCACTTGCATCTTCGAGGGGACAACCTGTAATAGAGTAGAGCTCTATTACAATAATTCTCAAGACAAATATGTCTCGTGCCTCCTATTCTTATTTATATTAATTCTATCTTCTAAAGAACCTTCTAGCGGAAGATCTTTCTAGAAGCAGAAGATTTTATTAGGTCTTCTTACATTGACTTGTTCACATTTATTAAATAGGCCTTATAAACTAATGTCAACCTTTATTACATGGAAACTATATTATTCTACCTACATGAGGGGTTAGGGAGGTTAGGTTCCTAACATGCCCTCCCCCTTGAAAAAAAACCTTGTCCTCAAGGCTTGAGATGAGGAAATTGTTGCAGAATGGTAGCGGGCTCCCAGGTGGCATCTTCTGGATTTGTATATTTCCACTGCACTAACACTTCCTGGATGGTGTGTTGACGGAGACAACACTCATGTTGGTCCAAGACTGCTTGGGGCTGAAACCAAATGGAACCTTCGCCATCCAACTCAACGAGATGGGTTTGAGTTTGGCACTTAGCTCCAATCACCTTCTTTAAGCATGAGACATGAAAAACAAGATGAAGCTTAGAATCACTGGGAAGAGATAACTGGTAGGCAACTGACCTCACACGCTTGAGAATGGTATAATGACCATAAAATTCAGGAGCAAGCTTCTGACAATGTTCAACTTTGAGTGAAGTCTTCCTTTAAGGTTACAAATGGAGAAACATGTAGTCCCCTTCAACAAAGTGACGTTCGGAATGACCTTGATCAATTGTTTCTTCATGCAATTTTGATCCATCACCAAATTTGCTTTGAGTGTATGGAGAATGGCATCGCGTACTGCAAGATATTTTTCAACCTCTTGAACCTTCGAGACACCTAACATGTATGATATAATCGACAGTGGATTTTGTCCATATACTGCTTCAAAAGGAGTCATGTGAGTAGTTGTATGGTAAGATGTGTTTTACCACCATTCAACTAGTGGTAACCACTGAGACCACTGATGTTGTCGGTCAGATGCAAAACAACATAAATATGTTTCCAAACACTTATTGACAATTTGAGTTTGGCCATCAGTCTAGGGATGATAGGCAGTGTTGAGATGTAATTGAGTTCCTTGTAGCTTGAACAATTCTTGCCAAAAATTGTTGGTGAACGTGGGATCCCTATCAAAGGCAATAGAATGCAGCATGCCATGAAGTTTGAAGATATTATCCATGAAAACTTGAGCCACTGTGGATGCGGTGAAGGGATGTTGCAGAGAACATAAATGAGCATATTTGGAAAGACGATGAACCACCACCATGATGATTGTCTTATTGTTGGATTTAGGTAGGCCCACAATGAAATCCATAGAAATATCCTACCAAATAGAATGGGGGAATTGGAAGGGGTTGGAGTGTCTTGGTGCTTTGACTGTTTCACCCTTGTTGCATTGGCATACATCACATACAATCAGAAAGGTGTGGATGTCATATTTCATATCATCCTAGAGAAAAGAACATTTGACCCTTTCATAGGTTTTGGTAAACTCGGAATACCCAATTGTGGGTGAAGCATGAAGCTCAGAAAGTACAGTGGATTTAAGTTGTGAATGTTTTATTAAATATAGACGACCTTTGTAGTGAAGCTCATTATTGTGCCAAGAGTACCCCAAAGAATCTTGAGAATTTTCTTGCAATTACTGGATTAGGCGAGAGATTTTGGGACCTTGCAACCATTCTTGGTCAACGGCGTGGATCCAATATGGGACAATGAAGGAGAGGGAAAAGAGGGACCCTTCTTCTTCATATTTTTGGAAAGAGTGTCAACGACCACATTTTATTTTCCCTTATTGTAAATGATCTCATAATCATAGTCAAATATCTTGGTTACCCATTTCTGTTGCTCTGGGGATGAAATTCTTTGTTCCGGAAAAGACTTGAGGCTCTAGTGATCAGTTTTAATATGGAAGCATTGCCCCAATAGATAAGTATGCCATAGATCCACGACATGCATAATAGAAAACATTTCCTTTTCATAGATTGATTGCCCAAATTTCTATCTGAAAGTTGTTTGTTGGTGAAATCCAAAGGTCGACAATCTTGCATGAGGACTGCCCCAATTCCTTTTCCTGAAACATCACATCCCAAGACAAAAATCTTAGTGAGGTATGGAAGTGTTAGGGTCGGCATTGTGCACATAGTCGCTTTCAAGGCATGGAAGGATTGATCAGCTTTTGGAGTCCAAGTGAAGACATTCATTTTAAGGAGAGTAGTGAGAGGTTCTGCAATTTTTCCATAATTCTTAACAGACTTGCGATAATAACATGTTAAACCCAGAAATCTGAGCAAGCTCTTAAGAGTTTTAGGGAAAGTCCAATCCTGCATAGCTTCTCTGGACAATGAAATTCATGATGACCATTCTTGTGTCATACAAATCGCTTGATCTTACTCAAGTCATCCTTCTTCCCCGGTTGTGACGTTCCTCCTTCACTATTACCCTTCTTGCTAGGAACCTTTACTTTTCCCTTCCTTGTCTTACTGGAAAGGGCCATGTTCTCATCACTACCACCTTACTTGTTGGATTTAGAATCCTCTTGAGTCTCTTCCTGTATACAATCATCCCAAAGCCTCTACAATATGGAGGACTCTTCCGAGTGTAGACTCCCTTGACAAATGGTTCCCAAGACTTTGGAAGACCATTCAATTCCACATTTACAAGTTCAACGTCATCCACTTTCTCCCCAATAGTTGCAAGTTGATCACGTACACAAGTGATTCTCATGAAGTGGCTAGTAACATTATCAGATCTAGACATCTATGTTAATCTAAGTTTATTTCTCAAGATCATCTTCCTGTTCAATTTTTTGCTCTAGAAGAAACTTTCCAAGGCATCAAACATTTTACTGGCCATCTTCGTCTCAGATAAGTGAGGAATCAAGTGATCATTCATTGCATCAAATATTACCCACTAGGCTCTGATCTCCTTCTTCTCATTAGCTGCCAATTCTTGCAGATCTTTCGATAAAATAAAAACCTTCTATGTAATCTCCCAAAGGTCACGTTCCTTCAAAATCAAAGTAACCCTCTCTTTCCAAGATAGGAATTTATATGTTCCATCTAATCTGTAACACCCCATTTTCCCCAAATATGTAATTATGTTTAAGACTTCACACAATGTAATTGATGAAGATTGTGATTTTGTTTATGTTAATAAAAACACCAAACAACTAACTAAGAGGGAATTCTTGCAGTATTGGCCATGATACCACGAGTGGGACTGATGAGGTGGGACTGTGATGCTTATGAAAAGAAAATAGGAAGCTTTCCTAGAAATCCTACCTACACCTACAGAACCTTGGATGCATAACTTTTCCAAAGTACCTTGTTCTCCCTGACCACAAGGAACCCATTAATGACATTCATATTGGAGAGCTGGAGTAGTTATAACTATATTCAGAATTGTACCAGAAAGAGTGAAGGGTCGATTGCAGTGTCATCTAGAACTATGTAGAGTTAACCCTTCAATTCGGTAGTTTGACCCCTAGGAGCTTGCTTCTGAAAGAAGCGAGTGGTAATATCAAGGAATAAAAGGAATGTTCCCATGGAGGAAAATGAATGAGGAGGAAGAGGGTGCGAGAAAAGAAGAGCACACATAGATGAAAAAACACATTGTGTAGAGAGACAAAAAACACTCACACCTAGAGACGAGTAGTTAGACTCACAAAAAATGGTAATGTGAGTGAGTAGATCGTGCTCATGCATATAGACTTGAGCAACAAAAGAACTGGGAATTTTTCCTGAGGAAAATAGGAATATTTCCTATGACATGAATGGTCACCCTAAAATAGAGAATACCCGTATTCGTACTCAAGCAAAGAGGGACACGACTTTGTGATTTCTGTAAAGAAACTGACACTAGTAAGGGGAGGGCACCGAAGGAATGTGTAGCAGAGAAAGGACTCCCTTGTGCAGAGGAAATCCAACTTGAAATCTGCCTGATAAACTTGTGGAGGTCCTAAGCCTAGTGGAAAGAGGGGAACTTTTGTTATTTCCAATGGAGTGAAGGAGAGTAACCTTCCTAATCCATTCCTCGTCCTATTAGCCAACCTATGAGAGTCCCATGGTGGTATGATGGCCTGGCACGAGGGTGGATTGCTATAGAAAAGAAAAATTAGAGCACAACCTACAGTTGGGTGGAAAGGCATTCACCCTTGATCAATTGGCTAGTTGAAAATTACATTGAATAGATAAGTATTTCTCTGAATGTCCATTGAATGTTTATTAATGGTTGTGATCTACATTCTATTATTGATAATAGTCTGTCTATGATGATTGAAATATTGAATTTTAGTTTAAATTGGGGAATGTAATATCCTCTTAAGGGGTTAATAAATTGACTCTGAGGATTGTGTATGGGAAGCCAGTGCAGGTTGATAACTCCATGTTTTCCCCATCCCTTGAGTGGAAAGTTTGCAGGATATAAAAATCTTCATTTAGGAGTCTTGGTAGAATTTTTCATGCTTGTTGATGAAGTGAGTTGAGAGCATGAGGGAGTAGAGTCAAAATCCATGCATGAATTTGCAAGGAAGACCGCAAATCTAGTTGGTCCAGAAAAAATCCTTAAGACCAGTGGAAACCCCTGTTTAAACCCAAAGAAAATTCTAGTTTTTGAGCTATTCAAGAGATCTGATATCAATCGATTGTCGGAGATCCAAGATTTGGAGGAAGTCTATCGAAAGGTGGAGCCCTCGGGAGAACCCAAAGGGCGTGACCATGGTGAGTTCTTTATGTGGAAGTTCCGAGTTGATGTGAGTTATAGATCTATTGGGAGGATAGGCCAACGAGATTGGGACCGTATATTCGTCGAGTGCTAAGCCAATAATCTTGTCAGAAGAGAAGAGTTTGGGAAGTTCTTGGAAGAACAGAAAACAAAGTTTTCGATGAGGAAAATCCGATACCGAAACCCAAGCGTAGTATGAGTCGTTGGATCTAGTAACGATCCATCCCAAAGGAAGAACCCTTTTGAAGTGGTGGTTCCAGTTAAATGTCGATAAGACACGAGATATGACTGAATGTTGACCATCAGATCCATCAGAGTGTTTCTCGTTCAGGAAGGACCATTTGGGAAGTCTCATGATCGCGTAGAGTGGGCACTTTTTGATGGAGAAGGATCGAATGGGCGGAGACTATTGATCTGTGGGTGAGGCATCCCAATAAGATCACATCCGTAGAATCTCTTTGTAGACCCCACCAACCAAATATTGAGTGGAAAGTAGGAAAGGAAATAGTCTTCACTTATTTTAAGGTGTCGAGTAAATCAGGACCATTGAATTCCCAGCTCAATGATTGTTGAATCTATCGAGAATAGCGCTGTCAGAAGGGTTGATTTGAGAATGAATTGTGGGTTGCATAACCTGCTCTCCCAATGGAAAGGGAACTCTACTCATCATCAATTGTTGATATGGATGAGCCAAGTGATTCAGATCTATTCGATCGAGGAGATTTATTCCCTGGCCTATGCAGTGGCAGTCCACCAAAGGATTTTCTAAGAGAGAGATGGTCATGATGATTATGAGGACTTGTCACTTCCATATAACACACACACAACTCTACATTGCAGTGTAGAATACAAAGAGGAATTCCACGTGTGACGTGGGACGAAGGTTGAATAGGGGATGTAAACTCAAGACTAGAAACTTAGTGGAAGAGAAATCTTGACATCCCACTCACCTAAATAGGGTTTAGGGGGTTGGGTGTGTTACAGAGTGGTATAAGAGAAGAGTTCAAACTCTAGGCTTGAATGGGTCACCAAGGATGAATGAATGATTAAGAGAACTTTACATGATGAAAGTATATGTTTCATTTTTGAATGATTTAACTATGCTAATGAGTACTAACAACAATTTTGAGCAGGACTTATAAGTAGGAGTGAAATCATGTCTCAAGGTTGTCAAAGGAGACTTGTGTTTGACAAGGCTAAGAATTTTATGCCAATAATTTTGAAATGTAATTGCTAATAGTTTTTCATTGTTTCAACATGTAGGATATACTGAAAGGGGAAAAATAAGTGAATGGTGCAACATAGTATGGACCACACCTCACACTTTCGAGATGAAGAATATGATGGCGGGAGGTCCAGGGAAACCCCTCTAGATTTGGAAGCCACAATAAGGAGTTTGAAAGTAGATAATGAAAGGATCATGAGAGCTTAGGCCGATCAAGAAGAGTTAAATTCAATATTACTATAGAGTCTATCCGAGATTCAAAATCTTTCAAAACAAGGTCCAACCATTAACAATGCATGACTATAATAGTTAGATCAATTGAAGATCCCTTTGGATATCCCGAAACATGGATTATCTCACAGTAACGTGGGAAGGAGTTCTTCCAGGAAAAGGTGCTAGGATGCTAAGAGAAACAAAGTTAGTGGAGATACTTCCACAAAATCATCTAGTGGGAAGACCAATACAAAGGAAATGTCCAACAATGACACTAGTTCAAGTGTTCCCAAGAAGAAGAAGAGACATTCACAGAGTTCTCTGATAGAAGAGTTCAAGAAGGAAAATCCACCTACCTTTGATAGAGAAATCAAGAAAGGAGAAGAGGCTAAGGCTTGGCTATTAGGATTAAGGAAGTATTTTCGAGTGCATAATTACTTAAAAAACACAAAGGCAAAGATGGCCATTTTCAATCTAGATGGAGGAGATTTTGTATGGTGGGAGGACCTAAAGAAGTTAAGGGATTGAAGGAAAGCAAGCTGACCTGGAAATAGTTCGAGAAATATTTCAGGAAGTAATATTTATCAAAGAAGTATTATGATGGTAAGATTAAGGAGTTCCATGAACATAAATTGGGGCAACTTACAATGGATGCTTAGTCCCATAGGTTCTTAGAGTTTTTGAGGTATGTTCCTTACCTCAAGGATGAGAAAGTGAGGATACAATTCTTCCTCAGTGGATTACCATAGTCCTATCAGGATAGGATTGAGTTTGATGAGCCTAGGACTTTAGAGGAAACTATTAGAAATGATAAGTGTTTCTATGACCAATTCAAGCATAGGCAGAAGCTTCTTAAAGAATATTGGAAGAGAAAGGATAAGCCCATATTTCATAGGAAGGGAGTTAAACCATCCCAATATAAGAATCCAAATAAAGGTGCTCAATTCGATTATCCGAGAATAATTATGCACCAATAGAACTTTCCATCTCTGAGTGGGAATAGGCCAAAAAAAAAGGTAAGAGAGAAAGTAGAGGAGAAAAAGAAAGGGACTCTACAATGTTGGGGTTATGGAGAGGCACATCTGTTGAGATATATATAAAATAAAATCAATCTTTTGGCAATACTTAAATGTGATTGTTGGTTTGTTCATTCAATGTGCATTAAGGTTTGAAGAGAAATATGGTTTTCTTTGTTTGTTCATTCAAGGTGCATTAGGTCTATCTTTTGGTTTGTTCCATTCGATCCCCTCCTTCTCTCTGTGGATATTAATAGTTGAATGGGTAAAAATGTTAGTGTTGATGCTCTTATTAGGGAAATGGCCTCTACCATGATGATTACAACCACAAGGAATACACCAAATCAATATCACATGCAATGCATTTGGTGATATTTGCAAACATTTGGAAAATTCTCATTATCTTAACAGACATCAATCTTYGATAAAGTCACAAATGGATTATTTCTTTATGGATGACCAACTAATCCATGCCTATCATCATATCATATGATCYTAAGGGCGRGATGTTTAAGGTTGCTTGGGTATGCAATCTACTCATTTCAAATGGGTTTGTCTCTATCACTTATGTTACCTTTCTCTTGGTCCCTGTGGCTATCTGAACCAACCATGATTTTTCATGCTTTTTCCTCTGTAAGGCACATGTTTCAACAACTTGAGGTGAAACATAGTTAAGGTTARAACTAGGGYCAATCAAAATAGAAATGGTTTTCTTGGCATGATTATACCTTCCAACTCCACCACAAAATCTTGGTGKTTTTCTTACCGATTCTCAATAGTTGCATAAATTCTTRGCACAATCCTAGCCACATCATTAATTGTAGTGGCCTCCTGAACATAGTAAATTATTCTACTCTCATGTTGTSTATGAGGSAAATGTTGGTTAYAGTRTAAAGGGGTAGCCTTTTTTTTTTTTKGGTAGGTTGARTTCATTTAGRTAGGTTTATATGTTAGGTTTATAAGAGAGATATCAAACATCTTCCTCATTATTCTCTCCATAATTTCATAATAATTATGTTCTTTCATATATAGGAAAACATCATTTTCTTGACTTTTACCTAACAAGTAGACCCCATGTAGATATGAACTTTCATCTTGACGTATATGTAATTGAATCAATTTCTATATGTCGATATATTGACGTATATACATGGGTAAATTGACAATTAAATCATTATTCTCTCCATAATTTCATAATAATTATGTTCTTTCAACTATAGGAAAACATCATTTTCTTGACTTTTACCTAACAAGTAGACCCATGTAGATATGAACTTTTATCTTGACGTATATGTAATTGAATCAATTTCTATATGTCGATATATTGACGTATATACATGCGTAAATTGACAATTAAATATGGATAAATGAATGCCTTGGTAAAGTATTGAAGTAACAATGATACAGTGAAATCAACAAGCCCATCACAATTATGACTTTAATGCATTTGTTTTTGGAGACATGCCCTATTTCTAGGCTAAAATGACAACCAATTTATTTCAAAATTAAAATCATAATAAACATTGGTTTTTTACCCTAAATGTAGTAATGCATGTGAAGAGAACATATA
>JASDQU010309282.1:142731-157179 GCA_032191745.1 Picea mariana
TGTCAAGCTTTGTTGTTTAATTTTAATGACCCCATGATATAAATTCCTTGTATACATTCTTAGTTCAAATCTTAAGGAAAAGACTCACCTAAAGAATGGATAGGCTTTGTCTAGGCAATTTACCATGTTTATTTCTTGGTACATTTCCTATTGACCATGTGGTTAGACTTGGCCACGATGCACTTTATCCTATACTAGAAAGTATATAAAAGTGGAAATGTTAATATAAGCTAAACCACCAAATAACTTGTAAAGAGGGGGAAAGAGGGGAATATACAAACCCACAATAGATGAAAAGAAAGTATGGGGTGATAGTCTTTATCCTAATTTCCCTATGTTTATATGTTAATATTACCACTTTTACCCATGGTTATTCATATATCTTGACAAATCCTTTTTATAAGTCAAGGAGAACACATGGTCTATCCATGCATGTCAACAATATCCTCTAAGAATGTGGTTCCATTATTTCTTCTTGTTCATTTTTCATTACCATTTTACCTTCATCTCTTTTGATTGTTTGCAAATTATTGGTTTCCATGGGTTTCTTTCCCAAAATTTCCATGATAATTCTATAAGAATGAGGATTGTATACATCCATGTATCAAAGAAGAAAAAAAATGAAGAAGGGTACTTTTGCAAGATACATAGTAGCTCATATGGAGATTAATTGTAAGGAGCATAAAGCTCCAAAGATGATTGAAAAAATCCCTCTAGTGTAGCTGATCACTCTTTAGATCATTAGGAAGAGTTAGTAGAGCTAGAAGGGCCTACCCAGAATCATTGTAGTAACTAGGAAGAGACCAGCATGGTCACATGACACTTTACGGGATGCAAAGCCATATAACATTGAAGAGTGTTGTGAGGGAAATCCCCTGATGGACTAGCAAATAGTGTTATCTTATGCATGCAGATATGACCAAAAGAAATCTATTTTCTACCTTCGTCCCCAGACTTAAACCCCATTCCTTTTCAGCAAATACATGGTTAGACCAACATACCTTGTTCTGGATGTTCGATGTCGATCCCCTTTCACACTTGACCGCTTGTTGGCAACTATCCTCTCAAGATTGACCTGCGTACAAAACAAGCAACAAACTACACATGCATTTTACCTATAGACTAATGGGTTAGAGATTCAAACATATATTTACTGAACTATGAAGAACTCATATAGTGGGACGGGAAAAGAATCTCTTTATTATTAACTTTAATGAATCAACTTACAATGTCGAGACTGACCACTACTCCACAAATCCTGATCTTGGGCTCCTCTTCACATGTCTTCCAACTTCTTTGCTTTGTATCTCTTCTTGCACAAGGATGGCTAAAGGGTTGGGACAATGGGAATATGCAATTGGGCAGACTTTCTTTACTCTATTTCTCCTCCCCCAAATGGGACCCCTAGCCATTCTTTTATAGGCTAGAAGAAGCTAGGTATTTGGACGAACCCTCGGCCATGCATGGCCGAGAGTTTCAGTTAACTCACCCAAAGCTGTGTGTTCCATCGACAACTTTTCTTTTTTCGTGTTTTTGTCAGTCCACATGGGCTGTTTTAGGTTAGCTAGCGTGTGCATGCGTGCAGTAATGGAGTAGGGCACGTGGGCCCTTATAAAAGAGGTTTTTTAAAGAGTTGTTCAACAATGCTTTTGGCAAAGAAGGGATCTGAGATAGCCTGATGCCAGGTAAGCATGTATGGTGCAAATTAGGGTTATAACAGATGCCCCCTAATGTGTGAGGTCAGAAGAGCATCTGATGGCCGAAATACATTACCAATCTTTATTGATGTGTCGAACAAGTGAGCCCAGGGACCAGGAACTGGGAGGCACTGTCTGCAAAATAACAAATGTCTCACCGAGGTGGGCATACCCATGCTCGGGATAAAATAGAATCATGGCTACCAATCAAATACACTGTATATTCATGTCAAATAACTATATAAAGTGTAGCCACAAACAATACACAACGGAGCTACATCTCGAAATCAAAAAGATATACATATAGAGTATCCATCTTCTAGAAGCTGATACGGCCTGATGGCTAGAGATGAGATCTTCAGAGCTTGAGCAACAACTTCAAAATCTTCAAAACTCAAGGTAGGAGTGTAATATGGGTGTACGAATTCACTACCCAGAGGTCTTCGATGGCTCGTTGGTCATGGACTAGATAATCTTGATGATCAGACTGAAGGCTTCATTGATTTCGAACAAGGACTTGATTGGACATTCGGGATGGCCGATTATGAGGGAAAGAGACAAATTGCAGAGGGGCCGACTCGGGATTGGTAGAAACTTCCCTTGGACAACAACATGACAAATGATGAGACTTAGGTAGCATGGCATTAATCATAAGTTTATGAAGCAGGAGGCAACACAAACTCTCCATATGTTTGGAAGAATAACCAAACGGAGGAGGACACAACTCTATGTAGCGAGAACAACTTCCTAAGGTCGTACTACATCCCAAAGTTTGACGAACAAATAGACATATGTGCTTTATCCAAGGGCGACTCATTATGCTGCCAATAAAGAAAATACTTTTCCCTTCCTCTTTTTGGGGTATATTTGATTTTTTTTTTGTCTTTTTCAATAATTTTGGAAAACAAGAATAAAGGAATGTTACATTACAATGGATGAATGAGTGTGAGAAACATACAAGATCAAGGCACAAGGACAAGACTGATGTTCAGAATAATGATACTCAGGAAAAATCCTCCGGGGGCCAAGGGTGTTAAGACACAAAAGCAAAGTGCTACAAGGATGGCATATAAGGTATGCAAATGCGGTTAACAAAACACACAATGGTAACATCCTTTGATGTAAGTTTAACGAGCCCAGAGAAGGTAAGCTCGGTGGTTTTTCATATTTAGAGAGTCTGAAAAAACATAAAAGGAGACTCCATTGGGGTACCTTTTTTGAAGATAGTCTAGTTGGTTTGAAAAAGGGGTAAACTAGCACCGACAAGACGTCTATTCAAAACCATTTTAACAAGTGTGATAAGGACAAGATCACTCGGCCATATTTTTCATTTTTAAGGAGTCTGAAAAAAGCTTAACTATGGACTTCGTCAGGAATGTTCTTCTGGGCGATTTTAATGAGTGTGAAAGAATAAGATCACTCGATGATCTTTTCAATTTTAGGGAGTCTGAAAAGAGCTTAACTATGGACTCCGTGGGGGTTCCTTCTTCATAAGTTTAGTCCCTCAGGCTCGAAAAAGGGATAAAATTATACCTGAGAGTACTCTTCTATAGAACTGAAGTTCCATAGAGTATACCTTTGTTCGTACAGTTGACCATCCGGACAGAAAAAGGGGTAAACTACCGCCGGACAGACGTGACTTCAAATTTTAGTTTAACGAGTATGAAAGGCCACAAGATCGCTCAGAAATATTTTCATGTTTAGGGGGTCTGAAAAAGGCTTAAAAGAAGACCCGTTATTTTTTGGGAGTCCTGAGGGTGAGGTCAAGAGTGAAGAAGAATCATGCAAATGAGGCTCAAACTCATATTCAGGAAAAACTAAAAGGACTCTCGAGCCTACAGTGTTTTAGCAACAACATGGATACCATAATGCAACCAGGATCTACCTAGGGCATCCATTTTTCGGTAAGCTCTACCACCAAGTTGCAACACTTCTAAAGCAGTTATGATGGTTCCGTGTCAAAACCTAATGGGATTGATCCTATGGAAAAGGAAAAAGGCAACAAGGTACAAAAGTCAGGGTAGAAACCTAACCTATATGCTCAAGTTGATCCTCGAATTTTTTTTTTCACGGACCATCGAAAATTACTCAAAACTGTAAAAAAATGTCCCGATACCCGATCAAATCCCTCCTATGCAATTCCTGAATCACTCTAAACGGTTTTTGGTATAAAGAAAATGATAAGGGAGGCCAAAAAAGTGACAAAAAGAGGCCAAAAAGTCTATAAATAGAAGCTGTCAGCTCATTATCACCATTGCTGATTTGGAAATTGACTCTGGAGCCAAAAGACCCCCTTTGTCAAAAGCAGTGATTCCGGGAGCTACATTGGACGAAACAAACTTCTGTCTGGATCAAGTAAGTACAAACTCTCTTATCTTGCAGTTTATATCTTTGTTTTTGCATTGGGTTTCATTTTTTAGGGGGCCGTCGACCTTTAAAAGGTCGGCCCTAGGTCCACGTGGGTTGTCTCAGGACAGGCCGCGTGTACATTCGGGTAGAGTAAACTCTGCACACATGTACACCCGACTGTCACCATGAAAGCACGCGTGGACCCCCTTATTGAATGAAAAAGGCTTAAAAAGCAAGGGTTAACCCTCCTAAACCTTGGTGTTTTGCAGGATGTATGTCCATTGGAGAGAAAGAGAGCATGAAGAGGTGAATGAGTTGGTCAGGGAAGACCCCAATGCTGTGGCTACCTTGATGCAATGTGGGTTACTCAAGTTTTTTCTATGTCCTTTCATGCGGGCACAACCTAGGCTACTGAATGCCTTGGTTGACTACTGACATCCGGATGCAAAGGCATTCATGCTAGAGGGGTAGTCATTGGTGCCCATGGTCGAAGAAATTTACTTTTTGATTGGCCTCTCCAGGAGAGGGGAACCAGTCAATTTCCAGAATTTTCCTTTGGGGCCGCATAATATAGAGGAATTGATAGGCCTATACTATGCAGATGATACAAACCGCTCGAGCACGCAAGTGCTCATAAGCAAGATCACTAACTTATCACTACAGGCGATAGTATTGCTGATTGGACGAATTACTGGTTCTGCGGCTGTACATAAGGCGTCCCGTGCATAGATGAATTGTGTAGTCCAGTGCTTAAATGCACAAGTTTTTGATTGGAGTACCACATTTCTTGAGTGTATGAAAAGACAGCTGACAGATTGCCGTTTGCGGACACATAGGAACTTCGGGTTCGGGACCATTCTGTGTTCGTTCTTTTTTGAGAGAGTTCTAAGTTTTAGTCCTCGAGTAGTGGTACGAGGACATCAGGCCTCTCTTCCTGCTGTGTGTAGATGGGAAGTATTACTACCACGACAGGGTGGCAGAAGGACCAATGAGTCCTTCAATGATGACTTCTTTGCGTGGCTATCACGAAAGATCCCGGTTATAGAGGATTACCCCTATGCCGGGATTGATTTCTCAAGAGACCCTAAGATACCAGTACCTCCTGGTGAAGAGCAAGGGGAGATGGGTAGTCTCCACCTTTGTAGTTTTTTTTGTGTGTTTTAAACATATGTAATTTTTTATGTTGTTTTGTTATATATATCATTTTTTTTTTATGCCAGAGTATTATGGATATGTGTTCATTGTGTGCAGATGTGGGACCAGTGTGACCCGCTGACTATGCAAGGAACAAGCATTGTCCTTGGCTAGGGGCCGCACCTGCCGCCGCAGGGGGACCAATAGTAGCAGGAGATCTTCCAGCCGGGGAGGCTGAGAGGGTATTGAGATGAGTTGAGCGTAACTTTACTGCGCTCACTCGCACGGTCCCTATGGTAGAGATTGAGGACCTTCCACCATCTATGCAACCTCATGTAGTGGGGGCACCACGGACGTGGGTCCGGTTGTTTCGGCATTTAGCCAACGCTGTGGATCATCATAATAGGGCCCACATGCCCTGACTTTAGCTAGACATTTTGACGTGCCACGAGCACTACTTGTATATATATTTTTGAGGACATAAGCCCCGTGACTCGTTATTGGTCCTATTTTTGAGGTGCTTGCGTCCATCGGTGTACTCTGGTTACTTTATGATATTATATATGGTTTTTTGTCTTTTGTGTCTTATGGATCATGTGTAAAAAATGTATTTACATATTTATGTGAATGTTCTTTCATATATGTGCAAGATGCCAATCTAAAATTTGATTAGCTAGAGTATCTGTAACTTGGTTTAATCTCCTAGGAATGTGAAAATATGTAATATAATCAAGGTTTCGTTCTAAGAGACGTACCCTAAGGAATCATTGGTGTAAAGTTGGATCATGAACCCGGTATACTCTGTTTAACTGAGACACAACCAATTGAGCGTCGAGATAGACCCAGAGATGAGAGATACCCAATGACAAAGCGTTACGGAGCAACTCAATAACTGCACTATACTCGGCGACATTATTTGTGGTGTCACCTAAGCATATACCTCTGGAAGATAATAACTGGCCTTGAGGTGTAAAGATTACCCAAGCTGCGGAGGCAAGCCTCCGAGTGTGCTGACTAGCACCATCTGCATACCCAATGAACACCTCGAAATCACTTGACATCTGCCTCAGTGACGAAAGATAACATCAATGACACGTCCATAACACTAAAAGAAACTAAAAAGTAATAGTACAAATACTATACATATGTTACAAAAGTTACCTACAGTGACCTGCCTATGAATAATACTTCTTGAGGTAGAGCCCATTTCTAGGCTCTGCCAAAGCATTCCCTTCAAAATCAACCAGACGATAAGCACCCTTTTTTAAAACTTCTTTTATGATGAAAGGTCTGAACCACATGGGTTTGAATTTTCCTGCCCCCAGGGGGTCCTTATCTTGGTCATAGATCAGGACAAGATCGCCTTCAGAGAAAATCCAAGGACGAATAGACCTATCATATTGACACTTGACCTTATGTTTATGAGCTTCATTGGCCAGGGCCACATCACGACACTGCTCATTGAGCTGCTCAAGGTATACTAACCGTTCTTCAAGTGGAGAAGTGTCTGGTAGTAATTGTACTGCTAATTTTAGAGACAGGATCTGACATTCGATGGGCAAGACTGTCTCCATCCCGTAAATGAGTTGAAAATGTGAGAAACCGGTTGCAGTCTTAACAGATGTTCAGTAAGCCCATAATGCCGAGTATAACATCAAATGCTAATTTGTCTTGGCTGAGTTGATAGTTTGTTGTAGAATGGTCTTAAGAGTTTTGTTTACATCTTCCACCTGTCCATTTTCTTGGGGGTAGTAGGGTGACGAATGTTCCTGCCGTAACCCAAGCTTTGAAGTTAAATCAGTCATCATCTTGTTCTGAAAGTGACTGCCATGGTTAGTGACAATCTCTCTTGGGACGCCGAACCTTGCTATTATATGATTGAATAAAAAGAGAGCTACAATCTCTCCATCATCTTTAAACGTTGGCATAGCTTCAACCCACTTTGTGAAGTAGTCTACAACTACGATGATATAGTGGTGCCCCCTTGTTGAAGGAGGGTTGCATGTAGTGTAATCAATCCCCCACTTGGTGAAGGGACCAACTATGATGACAGGAAACATGGGAGAAGTTTGTGCCCTCATCTTCCGAGAGAAGATTTGACACGGATGGCACTTCTTGATTGATTTGATACAATCCTTGATAAGTGTCGGCCAGAAGTAACCTGCTCGTAGAATATTTTGGCCTATCGCCAACCCAAACAAATGACCGCCACAAGCTCCGGTATGGAAATCGTCAAGCATGATAACCTCTTCTTTTTGAGTGAGACATCGGTGTAGGATGCATTCTACACCTCTCCGATACAATGTATCATCGAGTATGAGATAATTCTTAGCCTAATGGCGTATGCGTCGATGCTCATCACAAGAAGCAGTAGTGGGGCACTTCAAAGTCTGGAGATAGATAAGTATATCTCCGTACCAGGGATCCGAAGAGGTGATCAAAAACATATCTCCTCTAATAAGTGACTCTTCGGGCACAAGATCACCTGACTCAACCCGAAGTTCCGAAATAAGTTCTGTGAAGACCAGTGACTTTTTGGACTTCACTGAAACGAAATCCAAGTCAAAATCCTGGAGGATGACTATCCATCTACTGATTTTTTTCGCCTATTACCTGTCGTGTCAACATGTACTGAAATGGATTCACGACATCAATGACAGTGGTCTTGCGAAACAAAACATAATGACGGAACCGTTGAATAGCATGGACTACTACCAACACAAGTTTTTCGGTATGAGAATAATTGAGTTCCGGTCCTACGAGGCCTCGAATCAGGTAATAGATGACATATTCTGAGAACAAGTCATCTTCCTGAACTAAGACCATGCCAATGGTTGACTCTGCTATAGCCAGATATAATAGGAAATCCTTGTTATAGTTATGTGGCCGGAGCAGAGGGGCAGTGGTGAGTGCATGTTTCAATGCGGCAAAAGAGCATTGAACGACATCGTCCCAACAAAAGGGAACGTCTTTTTTAAGTAAGCGCATAAAACCCTTGGTGATCTCGGCATAGCTAGCGATAATGCGTCTTAGAAAATTCGCCTTGCCCTATAGACTCTGAAGTTGAAGGATTGTGCGTGGGGGGGGCAACTGAATTATTGCCTCAACCTTGAGAGGATCGACCATGATCCCTGTTGTTGACACTATGAAACCTAACAATCGTCCTGACGTTACACATAAGCTGCACTTGTTTGGATTCAAGCGAATTTGAAAGTAGCGACAACGTTCGAAGATAAGTCGGAGGTGTGTGGGATGATCCATTCTCTTGCGAGATCGAGATGTTAAATCATCTAAATAGGCCTTGAATATATGCTTGAGGTCATGGAAAGCAAAAGACATGCCCACTGAAAGGTGGCTCCAACATTTTTGAGACTGAAAGGCATCTTACAATACGCGAATGTACCCCATGGACAGATGAATGTCATTTTGTGTTGGTCTTTGGGTTTGATTTGTATTTGATTATATCCCAAAAAACTGTCCATGAAAGAAAAGGCGTTGCAACCCGCACAATCATCAATGATCTGGTCAATGAAAGGTGTGGGAAAATTATCTTTGGGACAGGCCTTGTTCAAATCACGAAAGTCTGTACATACACGAATTGTGCCTTGTTTTTTATTGACCGGTATAGGGTTTGACACCCATTGGGTCAAATGGATAGGATAGATAAAACTGGATTTTAGCAATTTCTCAACCTCAACCTTAATGGCTGCTACTTTCTTGGGGTTAACTAGATGAAGTTTCTGCCGGACATGCTTGGAATTTGGATACGTTGTGATTTCATGTTCAACTATTTTTGGATCGATGCCTAACATTTCCTCGTAAGACCAGGCAAAAACGTCACAGAATTCTTTAAAAAGATCTGTGTAGATTTGAATCTCTTCAGGGGAGCAGTCAGCTCCGACTAAGACATTCTCCACGACGCTAGGGTTTCAGGGGATATTGATCGGTAAGGTTTCAACGATAGTTGCCATATTACCCTCAGCATAAACCTCATGTGTAGCTAGGGGATTAATAGGACAAGACCGATCTCTCGTCATAGTCACAGTGAATTCTCCCGCTTCAATTTGGCTTAACTCTGGGAGGAATTATGATCTGTGATGAAGATCTTCCTAGGGTTTATTCAGACTAGTCATTACTTCAATTATTGCTTCATTAGAGGGCAAGACTAAGTCTAATGAATCGGTGTGAGCGAGAGAACCCTAAGCCCAAATAGGCTCTAGAAGTGGATCGAACTCTTGTGCAGGAGCTAGATCAGTGTGGGCTGAAGTTTGTTGGACTAAAGAGTACACTACTTCAGTTGCGGATAAGGGCATGGACATGCCCAGGTGCCTTGTCCCATTCATCATAGACGATGGGGAAGGAAGTATCCATGGATCATCGAAGTAAGTCCTGTGGAACGATGAAACTTGAAAAATCTCAACCTTATGGTGATTGGATATAAACTTGATATCGCCTTGAGGGGGCGGGTAGTCAAAGGTACCCATCAAAGATGGGCATAAACCAACCCCCACGTTAATGACACCTGGTTGAGGATTATCAATCATCGGGACCGTGGATGCCCCCAATGCAGGGTCAGGTCTGGAGAAGGACAATTGATCGATGGTCACTATCCGACCCTCATGTGGAAACAACAAGACCTGAAAAACTGTAGCAACCACAGCTTGCATGGAATAAGTCCAACTCCTTCCTAACAAGAGGTTATAGTCGAGGGGAGCATCGACTACCTCTACTTTGACACACACAGTCTTCCCTCCTAACTGCACGGGGAAAGAAGGAACGATACCATGTGGTCAGAACAAACGACCATCGAAAGCGGTGATGAGAGTAGGTGACGGAGACAAAATAGGCTGGCCAACGACCTTCCAACATGCCAATGACATAACACATGTCGAAGTTCCCTCATCAACCACCGTGCGGAAGATATTCCGAGTAAAATTTTTCGTGGGATAAGCCACTGCTATCTAAAACGCTACGTGGTAAGGCAGACGAGGTTTTAATTCGGTTGTATCCAGCATGATTGTACCTGGATTACAAGTCTCGGTAGATCCTAAAGCGGTTAATAAGGCTTTCCTCTGGGAAGGGCAGATTTGGAGGACCTCCAAAGCAGACATTGCACAAGGGGTTTGTGATAAATCTTCCACCATAGAGTAGTTCTGGGTGGCCCTTGCGTTTGGGTTATGAGAATCTTTTTTGAATGTGCCTTTGGGAATGCGTGTCATTGTTTCGCCCAACGTCTTCTCAATCTGGAGAGGAAGAGATGGGAGTTTGTCTTCTTTACCCTTCTCATAAGTGCTTGGTTTACTATAGTCATGTGCTCTAGTCAATATAAAATCATCACTCCTCACCATATATACGTTCGCAGATGAGGGGTTATTCGCAGGCAGAGAGGGTTCTTGGCTGCTCCCTTCTGTGCTTGCAGAGGCTTGGGTTAGATTTTTCCCATGTTGAAATGGATTGTTCAACACAGCAGGTTGTTGCTACGTCACAAACTTTTGGGCTTCTGCAAGTTGAGGACATAGATGGGTCAGGTGGTCTTCCGTGCACAAGTTTCATGGATACCTCGCCTTTCGTTTCTCAGTGTTGTCCCTGCTAGCATTATCGGTAGGTTTTTTATCCTCCTTATCCTTCTTTTGTTGTTTTTTCTTTTCTTTAGGCTACTGGGTGGCCTTTGGGTTAGTCGATTTCACTGTGTGTACCTCCGACATTTTGGTAGGGGGAGAAGCCAAAGTAGTAGTTTGGCTGGCCGTTGTGTGTTGGATAGATAACTATTGCAACTGCTTCGTCAATTGCTCAGTGGGCTTTGTTTGTGTTGAACCAACAATACCATCGGCATGTGGTCCAACTCTCTGTCTAGTTTTATCAAGTATTGAGCATGGCACATCTGGCAAGATGTTGTATAATAAACCAGACTGAGAAAAGATGAGCTCAAATTGTTGAGCTCTCATGATGACATCTTCTTCGGAGAATACTCCTGACGTCGCGACGTCTTTGGATAACTGTGGGACCAAAGACTTAAGGAACCACTCAAGTAGGAACGCTGGTGGGCCTAGCACCTTAATTAAACTCTTCTGGCATCTCCATTCTCAGATGTGATAAGAGATATGGTCAGCTGTTGTCTGTTCGAAATTGGCGAGTAGCTCTGTGCCAGCATCGTATCTCACAGGTAATTGGAAATGGTTTAGGAAAGCCATCACCAGTTTTCCAAAGGAAGAGTATCTTGAGCGATCGAGCTTAATGTACCATTTTGCGGCACTCCCAATGAGAGTACGTTGAAACAATCGCAACTGTACAGAGTCGTATTTCAACGATTTAGATGATCACCAAAGATGGAAGGTAGTCACATGATCTCCTGGATCTTCGTCAAGATTGGCTTCGAACTTTGGAATGTCCGAAGGAAACTTTGTCATCATAAGAGGCCAACACGGATCATGGAAAATAGGGTCATTCAACAACCTTGTCAAATCTGGCAAGTGCAAAGTCACTAGGAAGGGTAGTTTGGGTTGTTAGTGATAACTTGGGAAAAAGGGGGGGCCTGGAGTTTGACTGGCACTAGGTTGCCAGGAAAAGTTCGGCTGCTGGCCTGGATTCTGGTAGAAACCATGGCCATGGCCAGCATATGGATTTTGCGTGTGAGGAGACATCATCGACGGATTTTTGAAATAGGACATAGATGGTTGGGCATGCATTAAATTCAAAGGACTTTGGGAAGGATTGCTCCATGTTGGTCTCGTGGGGATAGACATAGTGATTTTTCTGGGGTTCCATTGATTATGAAAGGAATTACCCCAAATTGGCATTCCCGACGAGGGAACTGATCCCTACCAAGAATTCCAAGGACCTGTGGCGGAAGAAGTTCCTGGGTGTGCCCCCTGTGCAGAAATAGTACCCTGCAGAGGAATAGATTATCCAAAACCGGGGTTGCCCCCAGTTGGGAAAGTAGCTAACTAGAAGGCATTGTTACCAAACATTCCAATCAAAGAAAATGGTGTCGAACCTACCGGCATATTATGCGAAGGTGGTCCTTGACTCCCCGCTCCAAATAAACTATGGTGTGTAGGTTGCCCAATGGATTGATGATGTGAGCCGTTGACTAGTGAAGGGGACGAATGAGGTATATGACCTCCTCCGTATGGGAAAGCGTTAAAAGGAGCAGGAGTGCCCCCCATGTGACCTTGCAGAGGAGCACTAGAGTTTCCTGCCCCCAGACCTGAAGTCTATAAAGTGGAGTAGGAAAGTACAGGACTTGTACTCGAACTAGGCATCCCGTATGAGAACGGAGGGCTTCTCACACTTGGTGTGATAGGGGTTGTGTCCACCGCCAAAGATGGGAGTGGACCACTGTGCGATGTAGAGGCGGTCGAGACCATGGTGGCTCGGACCGATGATGGTGGGTTAGGAGGTGAAAACTCTCCTGTGGTGATGATTGTAGTGGGAATTGAAGAATTCCCAGAAGGAGTGACAACATTTGTTTCCATTGCTGCGTGCAACACTATCTGGTATAAGTAAGGATGAATTGGTACGATGATGGGTGCCGAAAGATCAGTGGTGGAGGTTTCAACCAGACCAAAAGATTGCGCTCCAAGGTCTAAAATGGTCGATTCCTCTGGATGTTGGTCGGGCACAATTTCTTGTGACCCGGTCGCTTCAAAAGACCCTTGTTGGTCTAGCTTTCGCCTTAGTGGTGGCGGGGGTGGCTCCAGTGTAACCGGTGGTAGGCCAAGAAGCCTTCGTGACCGGCGGAGCTCGTGATCCTCCACTGTGTGAGAAGATCAAAGACACTCTAGGGTAGTCTAAAATTTCAAAAGTAACACACACTAAAAAAGTCCCTAGAAGATAAGACAGGCGAACACTAAATTAATTGGAAGAACAGTTACAACAACCAACACTAGAGCAACTTACCGGTGTAAGTGAAACTCGAAAATGGAAGCACCCTCCGAGTATACTCTGCAAATTGTGGCCCGATGTCTGTCCTAGGTACTGCGGTATACCCCCGCAGTCACCTGTGTATGTCCCTAAAAAAGATAGGCAACTAGGTTGCCAGCGTGCAAACAGTCACCAGGTGGGTACAGTCGAAAGTCGGGTAGACCACAATGAGCAGGGTATCGAGCCCAAAACTTGTCAAGGGTATCGAAAGCAAGTGGTCCGGAAGACAACTGAGGAGCTCAAACAGATTCGAGACCCACGAAGCCCCGTGGCAAATGCAATCGATGGAATCCTAAAACAAGCCCTCTATATGTGTTCTCCACTACGATTGGTCCAGCTTTGGAGGGTTTATCTCCGCTACCTTTCCGCACGTGACCTCGTTTTTATTCCCTATGTTAGAGGGGGGTCCCCGATAAATTTCACGATACTAGACTTAGACACTCCCTAACTCAGACTCCAATGTTTGATTTTAAATGGCCTTGAAGAGTTTCCTCTCCAACCTAATCCAAGGCCCTAATCCTAAACTAGTTGGTTAACCCTACAAACATAAAAGTCTAATAAATTTTAGATTTAGTGTTAATTCTTGTCTTATGTCAAGGGGTATGGAAGTGAAACTGATGATGTGTAAAAGACGAAAGTAAAAATGAATAAAAAACTGGAAACAAAAACTTTCACTTAATGCAAAATTTCAACAACTTTTCAAATTTTTTTTTTTTTTTTTTAATTTTCTAAGATTTTGGACAGCAAAATCAAAAGGAATTTCACTCGACTACGAGCTACTTATGATCTAAGTAAATTGCAAAGAACTTATGAAATAAAATACTTTTCCCTGGTTAATAATGTAGAATCACACTCTTCAACCAAACAAGAAAATGAAAGAGATTTTTTATTTTTATTTAAATGTTGATAAAGCAAAAAGGAAAAATACCAACAAGTAAAAACCAAGAAAAACAATTATGGCCTAATCACAGATCGCAAAGAATCACTTCAAGAAATCACACACTAGCAACTTAAAAAATGACTCTCACACTTATCTAAAAACCCTAAAAATTTCTTTTTTATGACAGCTTTTAAATGAGAAAAAGCAAGCTAAGGCTAAGATTAATCCTAAGCTATTGACTGCTAAGACAGAGATTCAAAAAACTGAGAGGTATAAATCTCATCAAGGGAAAGGATGACTGCCTTACCCTCAACAAAAACTATCCTTCCCAAGCATGCTACTGATAATCCAACAACAAGCGTTTGAACACGAGCTGTATAGAGCCAGCGGGCATGTACACGCGGGCTGACCTTCTATAGGCCGCATGTATCTCTAAAAATCTGAAACAAAAAATAACAACAGACA
>JASDQU010309282.1:157958-179967 GCA_032191745.1 Picea mariana
CAAATACATGGTTAGACCAACATACCTTGTTCTAGATGTTCGATGTCGATCCCCTTTCACGCTTGACCGCTTGTTGGCAACTATCCTCTCAAGATTGACTTGCGTACAAAACAAACAACAAACTACACATGCATTTTACCTATAGACTAATGGGTTAAAGATTCAAACATATATTTACTGAACTATGAAGAACTCATATAGTGGGACGGGAAAAGCATCTCTTTATTATTAACTTTAATGAATCAACTTACAATTTCGAGATCGGCCACTGCTCTGCGAATCCTAATCCCGGGCTCCTCTTCACATGTCCTCCAACTTCTTTGCTTTGTATCTCTTCTTACACAAGGATGGCTAAAGGGTTGGAACAATGGGAATATGCAATTGGGTAGAGTTTCTTTACTCTATTTCTCCTCCCCCAAATGGGACCCCCAACCCTTCTTTTATAGGCTAGAAGAAGCTAGGTATTTGGATGAACCCTCGACCATGCATGGCCAGGAGTTTCAGTTCATTCACCCAAAGCTGTATGTTCCATCGACAAATTTCCTTTTTTCGTGCTTTTGTCAGTCTGCGTGCGTTGTTTTAGGTCAGCTAGTGTGTACACGCGTGCAGTAATGGAGTAGGGCGTGTGGGCCCTTATAAAATAGGTTTTTTAAAGAGTTTTTTAGCAGTGCTTTTGGCAAAGAAGGGATTTGAGATGGCTTGATGCTAGGTAAGCATGTATGGTGCAAATTAGGGTTATAACAACGAACCATATCATGAGGAGCAGATAGCTCCACCATCGGTGAGGTAGGTGGCCCCACCAAGTACCAAATCATAAGGAGCTAAATTTCAAAGGGAGTCATCCCTCACGATCTAATAAGGAGGATAAGCCTCCCCAGGACCATTCATATGAGACTTCAAAAGAAATCATTGCATAAAGAGGGATTATATGGCTCCAGAGTTTATAGAGACTTAGAGTGAGGCTGATCTCAACAAGAGTTAGTGGCTTAAATACTTTCATTCAGAAAGTGTTCCTCCTTAGATTCAGATGGGAGAGAGAAACATTTTTGAATACTGTCAGGTAGGTGCCATGAGTTGAGGAGGCTATATTGAATATTCAGAGGCCTCAAGGAGATATGATACCTCCTAGGAAGTTTCCCTAGTTTCAGTGACAGAGTAGGAATCCATTAAGAAGGA
Organism: Picea mariana; assembly: GCA_032191745.1. Taxonomy (NCBI): domain Eukaryota; kingdom Viridiplantae; phylum Streptophyta; class Pinopsida; order Pinales; family Pinaceae; genus Picea; species Picea mariana. The sequence continues at coordinate 159,135 of JASDQU010309282.1, forward strand.
CTGGAATATGGATGTTTTTCCTTGAGACTCGAAGGGAAGTCAATGGTGAATTCCAAATTGATCTACAAGATCAACTTGTTGATGATGGTAGCATAGAGATCTACAAATCTTGATTTGTGTCCAGAGGATTCTCCCAGCAAGAGGGAGAAGACTATGATGAGACACCTGCTCCAGAAGTTAGAAGAAGTATACATAGAGAAGACATAAGATACATAAGAAGGAGTCTCATGTCTACAGATTGAAGAAGGATTTGCATGGGCCTAAGCAGGCACCTAGGGCATGATATGCCAGATCAAACAGTTTCTTAATGAGCTTGGTCTTTACCAAGAATATGTGGCAACATGTTCATATTATGGTGAAGCAGTGTGGCTTCGGAAGTTGATTACATGATTGTTTGATCTAGAGTTGGAGGCAACCTATATATTTTGTGACAACTAGAATTGCATGAAGTAATCAAAGAACCCTGTGGTCTATAATAGGTAGAAGCATATGGAGATCATATATTACTATATCAAGGATATGGTGCAGAAGGGAGTAGTGAGCATGGATGATTTTAAGGATGGAAATTTATTTTAAAATGTAGAAACGTTGGCGAATCTTACTAATCCTTCATATGTCAACTATAAATATTTGGCGATATTTTTGTAAAAATATTCAAATTTATAAGGATTTTATATAGTTTTTATAAAATTTTGGCGATTTTTAAGGTAAAATAATTTTATCCTATAGAATTTGGGCGAATCATTTTTAAAATAACAAATCTCATTTTTGGAAAAACCATGGAAAATTAGCCCATGAGCGAAATTTAACCCCTAAAATCATCCTTGGTAGTGAGGCTCTAGTTTCATGACTACAGAGGATCATGTTGTAGACATGTTTACCAAGTTGTTATCGAGGATGAAGTTTGAGTACTTTAGGGACAAGCTTGGCATGGTCCCTCTTTAGAGGGAGTGTTCTCATCCAACATGAAAAATGGATTCCACTAAGACAGGTGGAAGTCATCCAACATGAAAAAGGGTTGGCACTAAGATAGGTGGAAATCATCTATCATGAAAAAGGGATGACATTGAATATGTAAAAATCTCATCCAACATGAAAAAGGGTTAGCACTGAGTTTGGTGGGTCTCATCCATCATGAAAAAGGGTTGGAACTGAGTATGTAAAAATCTCATCTAGCATGAAAAAGGGTTGACACTAAGTCTTGTGGCTCTCATCCAACATGAAAAAGGATTGGCACAAAGAACAATTGAAAAAATTTCATCCAACATGAAAAAGGGATGGAACTGTGTCTAGTGGGTCTCATCCAGCGTGAAAAAGGGTTATCACTAAGAACAAATGGGAAAATCCCATCTAGCATGAAAAAGGGCTCACACTAAGTCTGGTGGATCTCATCCCGCATGAAAAAGGGTTGGCACTGAAACCGAGGGTGCACATGAGCATGTATTGATGCATTGCAGGGTAGTGGATGTCCTGGGGACATGTTGTAGCTATTGAGAGCTACCCACAGACCTTGGATGCATGGGGTGAAGTCATGTTGCACTATGGATATCTTGTGTGGATATGGTAATGCTACCTATAGACTGGTTTGCAAGACCATGTGAGTCTTGCCCATGCCATGTGAGATGGATGGATGTGTTTGAGACCACTACATGAAGAACATCTTAGTTAATACCTCCCTAGATAAGAGGGAGTGTTGATGTTGTGGTAGCTAAGGGAGGTTTGGAAACCATAAAAGATGTTTGGAAACCCTAAAAGACAAGTTGGCTAGCAGAATAAATAATATTAGAATATTATCTTCCATAAATACTAATCGACTCCATAGGAAAAAAATAAATAGAAAATATAATTACCAGAAAGTGAGGTCGACCCATCCATAAATGTCATTGGATAGTTTAATATAAATAGAGGACGTTTTAGATCATTTGGATAACCAGTTAGTGTGCAAGTCTTGTGGAGAGTTGTAATTGCAGTTGTAACTTCAACTTGAAGGAGGAATAATGATGTATGGTCATCTCTTGGTCTTGGTCTCTCTCTAGTGCTATCAAGTGATATTCTTGGTGATTCTCTTGGTGATACTCTTGGTGATTCTCTTGGTGACATTCTTGGTGATACTCTTGGTGATATTCTTGCTAAGTATGGTACTCGTTCTGTGGATACAGAGACTCTCTCTCTCTCTCTTGTGAACTACTCTTGGAGAAGGAGCACTCTACTTGGGTAAAATCATAAATATGGGTAACACTTTCGTGAGAATCGGGTCTCTAAAATTTATAGCGGCATTTTTTCGGCCGAAAAAATGTTGCTAGGAATTTTTTCGGCGAAATATTTTTCGACCAAAAATTTTCATGTCAAATTGAACGACGCCCTCAAAATTCGTGTACAATATTTTTCGAATGAATTTTTTTCCTGCGGTAAGAATATTTCAGTTGAAACATTTATTTTTAACGGATTCTGTTAAAAACTATGTTTCGGCCGAAAACTTGAAAATGGGACTGTTTACAGGAAACTGCAAATTCTCTCCATCTTACTTGATCTTTGAAGGTAGTAGACTCCTACAAATACTCAGAATTTAGTTTCAGAATTGATACCAACATTTTCAAAATTAAATCTACTTTCATTGGGTATAATTTGTTTTCATTTTCATTGTTTTTATCTAATTTTATTTAATTTTATAAAAAAATCACTACATAATATTTTTTAGGTGAGATTATGATTCAGTGAAATGAAAAATCCATATCTCTAAAAATACACAGTGGAAAATTATGAAAAATTTATATTCATAATCCTTAAATTGTTCTCTTCAAAAGGGTATTTTTAGATTTAAATTTTAAGTAAAAATTAAGATAGATACATGGTGGGGGAAAACATGTGTTTAAAATCTGTAACTTTTTCAGATTGGTCAACTTAAAACAATTCTAGAAATTATAATATTCATCTATTAGATTCAAAACTATAGTCATCACAAAATAAAGTCTATGTAGATTGTTGTAGTATATTTCATTTGTCAAAAACAAAAGTTTAATAATGGATACATTGTTGGAGGAAAAAATAACTTATTATCTTTCCCTTCATTTTTAAGGAACATACTGTCAAACAATTGTCAAATTGACATATCAAATCTCAATAAAAAAAATTTGAAAAATAGTCAGTAGAAAGCTAACAAAATTCTTCACAAGTTTTATTTTTACAGTAAAGTAAAATTCTAAATAAAAAATATACTTTTGTTTCCCGGAAGTTGAAGAACCTATTAAAATTTTAAAAAAATTGTCATAAAATAAGCAAAAGTGTTACCCATCTTCATGATTTTACTCTTTGTCTTGAGTTGTTGTTGTAGTTAGCAGCTAGGGTTTATCTATTGGTTCTGGAGTAGTCTTGATGGAATTATTCTAAGTAAAGGTTAGGGTGCTCGGGGGTGGCCTTGTGCCTATGGTTGGGTGACAATGATGTGACATTGTCTATGGTTAAACGAGCATGCCAACATTTTAACAATTAATTCAATGTGTGAAGTTGAGAAATGCTAGTAACCTATAAACCTTATATATGTGCCAAGAATTAGCTTTGGCTAAGACATGACTACCATTCTARAAATMTAGAGAGTAATTATCCCATTCAAGGTTTCCTTGCCTATACTAGAGCATTGGATGTGACTATTTGCATGAAGGATTGGATGGAAAAGAACATAATTCATACATTTTGTTATGTATTAATGTTAGGGAAAATAATGGTCATTGCTTGAACAATTTGACATGTTACCTAGAAGAATTATTTGATAGATATGGTGATAGTGACTAGTTCTACTCAAATTCCTAAGTTTGTGGGTATGGCTAAGTGTGATTATAAGGTGACATTTACATGAATTTGGATAGGAATTATGTTTTTGTGGTTTATCCAAATGTTGAGAGAAGTTGTTTTTATATATAAAAAATAAAAATTAAAAAAAATGATATGCACACTTTGGAATTCTATACTTTTCTCTAAATAAATTTTAGTCAAAATTTATTATTAACCATGAAAACATTGATAATCACATAATTTTTTTTTCGTTAAAATGAGGTAACCATGAAAATATTAACCACAAAAAAATATTTAAAATGAGGGAAAAAGTTATCTTGATTCACATTTTCACCTTAAAGCCTAAGAGCATGTCTTCACCCTTGTGCTTCCATTGTCTTACCTTGGGTCTTTTGTAGTGGATTGCCTATTGGGCGGAAAAGTGTGAGTTTGTAACTTATTTCGTGATCCATTTTAAGAAAGATAATATTTTATATTTAGTTCTATGTGAATGCATTTATGTTATTTATTCCATCATGTCTTTTAAATATATGTGAAAATTTTGTAATGAAATAACAATGTTGATAGAAGCTCCATTTATTATTCATGTAAATGTAAATAAAATTATATATGAGTATAATTAATTGTGCATATTAATTTTGTAATGAAATAGCAATGTTGATAGAAACTCCATTTATTAGTCATGTAAATCTAAATAAAATTATAGATAAGTATAATTAACTGTGCATACTTTTAATTAAGAATACAGGCTAAATTGTTAAATAACATTAAAAATTAAATATATTAGATTCGATGTGTTAAAATGTTTATTTCAACCTATACAATGAAAATGCAAATGGAACAGTTTCTCTTAAAAAAATTAAGTAATGGATCAATTTCAACACATGATTATTTATGTAATGGGATCAATTTCAACACATATGATTATTTGGATTTTAATACAGTTTGATAAGTTTTCTTTCAATAATGATATAGTTGGATCAGTTTTGTTAAACTCAATGTAGGGAGAAAATTTAAATAAATTTGAATTACTAAAATTTATAATGATCTATGGATGGAAAAGTTTTTTATGGTATTTGATAGATCAAATTCAAAAGTAAACAAGTGCCACTAGTGGCGATGTCCCTGCCGAAATGATTTTTGAAAACATAATCAGAATTAAGGGTTTTGTACATGCCGAAATGATTTTTGGAAACTAAATCAGAATCAAGGGTCTTTATACATTATTTTTAGAAACAACATCAATGGATCTTTAGACACATGTACAAAGTCACGTTTTGAATGAAATGATTTTGGAAATAGAATCTATAGTGTTTGGACATGTGTCACATTTTGAAAGTAGCTTCTGACCAAAGATCATAAAAACCATGTGTAACAAATGTGAAAGAAAGTGGCAACTATGGATCACTTGATTCAATTTCAAATATGTCATGTGTCTTTATATGGTCATGTGTCTTGGCAACTATGGTCATGTGTCTTTATATGTGTCTAAAATTAAGATATAGGAAAATATCATTATATTGTGGTCATGTGTCTTTATATGTGTCTTTATATATTTATGTCTTAGTTAGATATTAATTCTTATTGTCTTTTTCCTTCTCACGATCTGCACAAACATAGCACAAACATAAGAGATTGGAAATATGTCTTAAGCATTCCTCATTTATATATATTTTTATCTTGGCTAATATTGTATTGTTTGTTGCATTTATGTGCTTTTGCTTTTCCTGTTGTTAGATTTCCAAATTTAATAGGCTCTGTTGATGCTACAAGGTTACCCGCTTATGGCTTTGCAAAAATTGCAATGGCTTCTGTAACTCGTGCATCTACTTATGTTGTCTCTGCCCCTTTCCCATTAGACTTATTTCCAAGGGATTCAATGAGCATGCATATACTTATGTTGTCTATGCCCCTTGTCTATTAGACTTATTTCCAGGGGATTCAATGAGCACTTTGACCGGTTCTCTAACTGGTTTAGATGCTATCTTTGCCTCTACTGGATCCACTTGAACATTACATGATTGATATTGTATTCAACATACTAGTCAAGAGGCAGGCCCATGGGCATCTATAGACCATTGTTTGTTTTGTAGATCAATTTTTGTAGGGCATAATAGACTCAGAGAGCAAGGTATGCAAAGCCTCTCACTGCAACATAGCCACCATGCAAAGAGTGGAGGGCAAGCTAGCCACTTGGCAATGTCATGAATTTGGTGGTTGCATGAAAAGTACACATTTTGATCAATGGTATCTAGTATGTGGAGAATCGTTCTAATAATGTGGAGAATCATTCTAATTACTATTTTTATGAATTTAGAAAAATATTTAACAATTTGTAGGTACTAAAGAAATAGCCATTGAACAAAATTATATTTGGAAAAAAAACAAAATTATATTGGGAAAAAACAATATTAAAAGCGGATTGACATATGTAGATTCACGTGAACGTGACATGAAATAGCTGCTAACATATCCATATTCACAGGAATGTGATATGAAAGAGCATCTTGCAGGTGAAGGTGTTGAATCCCATCTAAATTATACGAATCCAAGAGCAAATATAGATCCCAATATCTCATCCCCACCTTTGGCCTTTTATAAGAGAGAAGAGATGTCTTGTTACAAACTGGAAGACAACTACATTTTGGTGAGAGATGATCTACGGAAAAAGGGTATAATTGACCAAGCTAAAAATGAAACACTTTCCTGAAGCGTGTATTCAACCATTGTGCAGTCTATGTAGTGCTTCAATTGTGGAAATAACATAAATGCAAGAACAACTAGAGTAGGGAATACTCCGTACTTTTATCCAGCACCTAAATTAAGTAATGACAATTGTTTTGTATATACAATTAGAATTCGTAAGATAGCATTACTGGAATTTATTTGATATGGCAGTATGCAGGAAGTGCCCCTAAAAGTAGTATAGTCAACTGGGCCTTTTTTAATTTAACCTCAATCAAGAGATGTTGCAAGACGAGAAAGACATACTCATCTTTCAAAAGAGAGTATAGTTAATTCAACTATTGATTCATTTTTGAATTGTGAGGTTGAGTTATGAAGTTGATAACATATGATTTTACCATTAAATTCAATTAAACAAAAACAATGGTACAAGATGAAAACAAAAAAAATTGTTCTCTACTGCAATATTTCTCTATACCTATAGCGACATGTAGATTAAAAGCGTTAGATATTTGTGGGCCAAAATTAAAATACAGTGTGGCCACTGATATCAACATTATAGAATGTCTGATCCATGAAAAGAGGAGGATAATTAGTCCACGGATGAGGAGCAAGGTCCATGGTAAGAGTATCCACGAGGACATCAATATAGAGCTTGCCTCCTTGCCTCCACTCTTGCCTCCTTGCCTCCACAAGGATTAAAAATTTAGAGGATTTCAAAAGACATTTAATTCCATCTAAATTTGAATATTATTTTGATAATAATTCCAAATCATAAAACATTCAGAGAATTTCAAAATACATTTAATTCCATTTAAATTTGAATTTCAATTTAAGTTCTATACAAAAAACAAAAGTGACACAAAGAAAATATAAAAAAGAGAGGGAAAGAATTCTCTATATTGTGTAATAGATCTTCATATTCTCCACTCTAACATAATTGAAGTATAACCATCAGTCACGATGGGTATGATTGATTGGAAGTTAATCTCAAACTTGATAAATGGGAAAATCTCGTATATATCTTTCGGTCGATCGACTAATTTCCATAAATCTTTTAGTACGGTGGCTATGTCAATAGCTTAAATTTTCTCAGCAATAGATGGTCTGTTACTTTTGTGTTTGGTGGAAATGAGCAAACCACTACACCTGTCTCATAATTGGGCACAGAATCCGCTATGGTCAAAATGGTGAAAGTGGAGAATTGAGGGGTACACACATGGCCCCTAAGAAATGATAGTACAGGTCAGTCATATCCTAGCAGCCTGTGGCCGAAAGGAGGAAACAGAGACACTACCCTTTCTCTAGATCTCAACATCACACATAGTGGATATTGCCTTACCTCCTTACTGGGTTTTGATACCTCTCCTTAAGCGTTATCGTACCCTCTTTTGTGATTCCATAGAAAAACTCAATTCTTGTCATAGACTTCACATGCAAGACCAAACCATTCAAGGACTAATCTTGGCCATTGGTAGAATGCCCATATGAAGAGAAGGAACCACCATTGCAACCACCTTCACAATGTCCTCCCCAACTCAAGATGCACAATGGCAATTGGCTTGTGGTGGTAGATTCCTCTGAAACCCTTTCTTGCAATTGTTGTTTTAGGAAAGGAGATGGACCCATGCAAATTCAAAGAAGTTAAAGAATTCATCTATAATCAACTATCAAGGGAAATGGTCCATGAGATAGTAGAAAATGTAAGTAAGATGAAAGAATCCGTCCAACAGAAAATGGCCAAAGCATCTCGACAAGCCAAGGAGTCTTGGGAGGCTCAGGGAAAGCCAACCCTAGACTAGGCCCATGAGCAGGAAAGGGAAAAAGTGTGATGGGCCTTATCTCCTAGGGACTCCTCTTAGAACTATCCAAAGTATTAGGCGAGAAGGATGCACATGTAATACATGCAATGGCTAATTAAAATTGTATTAATCAATTATTCTATATTAATTTAATCAATATTATATATTGATTAATTTAATTAAAGAACCATGACAATTCATACCATATCAAAATCTATGCGCTCTTTTCTTGGCCACATGGATATCATGCCTTAAGCCTTGACATGCAAAGACTGTTTGTCTAGCTGTTGGCTGCCTCTGTCCAAATTGCACTATTTTTAGGTCCCTGTAACATTAAAGACTATGAATCAGTGAGAAGCCATGATTGTGTTTGAACCTGGAACATGATTCAACAAGAATGATTGAACATTGCGGACGGAGGTATCATAATAGTCTTGTGTTTTTCTCAAGGAATTCAAAGACGAGTCATAGGCAGTTTTTTTGAGCGGAAAAATGCTACCTCACATCTAAGAGCTTGAGGTTTTTCTTCCTCGATTTTAGTGAAAATGTCTATCTTTCTACTTGATACAAGTCTTAGGTAACTCCATATCAATTACATCCAGATATATCTTGCAATGGTGACTCCAATTACAACACTATTTGGGTTTTCTTGTATGCTGTAAGTTGCATTCAAAAACTAAACTTGCTCTCTAGTTTGAAGTTGTTTGTTGCATATTCAATCAAGATCTTTGGGGACAATTTCAAATTTCAAATTGAGGAGGATTATGGTTTACAACCACCCTCCTCACCGAAGCTTGAGAGACCCTGGGACATGGGAGAAGACGAGGAATAGGTTGAAGGAGAATTTTTTTCCCTTCAACTACGTGCATACCGTGTTTAAACGTTTGACGTTTCTCTCCATATCATCTAGTGTGATGCTCGCATTGGTATCTTCAGGGTCAATTAGTTCTTGGGTAACGAAGTCAACTATTGGTGTTGGGTCCGTTAAGGGATTTCTAGTGGGAGCAACTCTAATTTCATAGCAAAAGGAAACAGATCAAGATAGAAATCCAGACAAAGTAATGGATAGAAATTAAGGTGACCTCCTTATAATATTTCTGCATCTTCTTCTCTCAGGAAGTTGTGATTTGAACTTGGAGTGCCTACATTTCCCATCATATTCAGGTTGGTTGGTCAGTCATTATTTTCAGTCTTCCTATATATTAATTATCTTGTTGTCCTTGTCGATTTTGGTGCTCAGGCCTATCGGCTTAAGACTTTGTTTAGTTTTTATATAATTTTGTATCACCTTCAGATATTTGTTAACTCATTGAAGGGATAGGATTGACATCTGTACTTTTCCTACTGCTCTCAGGAGGCCATCACCTACCTTAGTGATCCATTCAGGTATGACTCATTACTGGTATGTGGGGGTCTTGGGTCTTTTTGAGTCTGTAGCATTGTGATACTCTGATTAGATACTCCAGAGTGATTGTTTGAGGCTTCTCCACACCCCATATAGTCCAGTGTTATGGCTTGTTGGGTGAAACAAATAGTGCTTTAAGGTAACCTTACCTTCCTAACTTGAGGAGAAAGCCATCAGAGCTCTAGCCCTTCCTTGAAAACGTGCCAAACCAACCCTGCAAATGGAGGCTGCTTGAAATCCCCTACCCTCTAGGGGCGTTCAAGCTTTTAAGGCAAATTCGAGGTTTTCCCACCAACCGATTTCTCGTCCGCTCACTTTCCTCCCTGAGTGGGGAACCTTTCCAATGTGAATTTAGTAACCAAAGAAATAAATACCACAGATTCCAGCGTCCATGACCTAGCTCAATTACAGAGGCTTGCACCAACGAAAACTCAAAATTATATGGCAAACGAACAATCCGTAAGCCCAACTGACCAAGAGGAAGATATAATGACTACCTTTGGAACCCATTCACTATAACGCCATATCTAAGCTTTAACACACATCTAATTATCTCTCTTTTGAGAATAACATAATTGGAGCACTGGCTTGAATTGGTGGTGAGGTTCGACGATGCCCACCATAGGAGGTCCCTCTTTCGGTCATCAAAGGTTCAGAGCTGCCATCCTTGGTGGAATAGCAGGCACTCTTAATTTGGGGGTCGTTGCAAAGCTATATACATTGTAATTTTTTTTTATCTGAATTTATTTCTATTAGTTTGGGTATAAAACCCAAATTCATTGTTTTGAATGCTAAAATAAAAATAATAGTACGCTTTCACAGAAAACACACTGTTATCATACTATATATATACACGCAGTGAAGTTATGTGGTTAAGTGTTGAAAACCATGTTTTTTGCAAGTGTAAATATTTAAGAATAATTGTTTCTCAAAGGAAAATTGTATGAAATGTCTGTGTCTTTTTGATAGTGTGAAGTTATGTGGTAAGTGTTGAATATTGGGTTTTAACCAAGCCATATTTAAGAATGTATATTTAGAAGGAAACTGTACAAAAAATATGTATAATATTCTCATTTGTTCTCTCCCCCAATTGTGAAGATGAAAAACACATTTGGAACCACATGAAGAAAAAACGAAGTTGCATCCAAGAAAACATGAGGCATTTCACAATATCGAATGATGGTTTGTTATACTTACAGTGAAAGTAAACAAATATGAAATGAAGGTAGTGAAGCCATCAAAATCCACTTGAAATGGAGACCAGAAAATTCTTAGTTGTCATAACTTACTCTATTGTTCTGTTGGTTTTGTTGTGGGGCTTTGCATCCATTGTAGATGCAAATATGGTAGCTTCCAGCCCTAGTCCAAGCATGGAAACTGACGTAGGTTCTCTGAACCAGGTTCCTTCATTGGTAGCGGCTCTTGTTGGGTGCATCCTTTATTTCTTCTTCTTTTATTGAAAATCAAAGTCGTCAAATGAATTTGGGCATTGTTATGAGAAAGAGAGAAAAATAGTTTCTCTTTATTAACTCAAAACTAATTTGTTTCTTGAATTTAATATTTTATACCAGGTTTCTCATTGTAGTGGATCTTCACTAGTATTCATCTAGATGCTCTTTCTTCAAAAGAGATGGACTTTAGAGGTAGGAAAAAGGTGCACTATTCAATACTACCGAACTATCATAAAGAATGACGGGTTTTCCTCATTTGTTTTCTTATTTCTTCACACAGTACCTTTGTTTAAACTTAAATTTTACTCTAGCATCTTTAGTGGGTGTTTATCCAATCTTACAACATCTTGAATTGACAACAGAGCCATAGAAATTTTTTTTGGTAGGATGTTGGAGACTTTGCAGAGGTGGAAGGAAATCTGGGAAAGTTGCAAGAATCCAGAAACAAAACTCGTGTAGATCTGAACTCGTGTAAAAAATATGGTAGTTTAAAATTTGACCAGAGAAATAAATTTTGCAGAAAATATGGAAATTTAAATTGACCAAAGAAATGTTGTTTGTACTATAGATAGAATTTCGCGGATTTTATTAGTCCTCTGCTATGTTGTTGCATTCGATTTTAGATTATGTCTAAGGGAAACACACAGGTGGCCTTGATATTAAGTACTAACAATTGTAAAATCTACAATTTCAACTTATAAATATGCATATCTTAAATAAGCATAAGACATCATACTTACGAATTGAATTGCATGCATTTGTATTTTGTATCGGAGGGGAGGATCATGGGAGTGGGTCGAGGATCATGGGAGTGGGTTTACACTCTGCAACTTATAAACAACAATGGTGGTGAAATTGATATGATCATGGGAGTGAGTTTACTCTTAAACTTACAAACAACAATGACGGTGAAATTGATTTTCAATATATGATCAATTATGAAGTTGATTTTCAATATATGATGCAAACTGAAAATGGTGGTGCAAAAATTGAATGATAGATAATGGCGGTGGAGAGACATCACCGCATACACAAAACCCAATTATCGATTGTTGAGAATAAATTTATTAAATGCCACCTAGCCAAATTTGAGATCAGTTTGTCAAAGCCAACATTACAATTTGTGAGAGCCATGATAAATGTTCGTCAGCCATTTTTCATAGCCATAATAAATGTTTGTCAGGGACAATATAGGAATAAACTCAAAACTTAGGTTCAAAACTTTAGATTATCTAAAATCTAGGGAATATACTAAAAAACTTAGGTTATGGAAGGTTCAAAACATTACATTGTGTTAGAGCTCCGCAATAAGAGCTCCAATTTGTTAGTCAATAGAATGTTTTTAAAATCCATTTAAATATTTTTAAAAAATTATTATTTCGTTTAACTTGTGTATAACTTTGGAAATGTAAAAATATTTAGAGTTAAAGAGAAAAGTAATGGGTGGTCAACGGTGAATCGATTGCTAGAGTCCTGGCCTTCGGCAGGGACTAATAAGACATACTATAATGATTTATTTTGGTGACAAAATTAACAATGACAAGTCACAAATTTTGATTATAATAATGTGGAAAACATCAAATGAAAATATGTTAGAAAAAATTGATGTTGAGTCTAAAATGCCAAAATAGCAGTGTCTTATATGGAAGCAATGATAAAAATCCCCAACAAATTCATTTTAGTGGTGGCCTTTCCTCTCACACTATTGATCGAACTTTAATGGGATTTGAGGAACCAAATGGAAAGTTGCACATATGAGAAATATTTGGTTTAGAAATTAATTGTTGTAGAGGGTTTCTAAAGTTGGTGATGGACAACTCAAAAAAACATTGTAGCTTCTTTATATCATTGCTCATTCATGTTTTTTTAGTGAATCCATAAATCTATGTTGTATATTTTGGTAAGCAATGCAAGTGGAAATGATCATTATAGATTCTTCTTGTATATTTTGGTAAGTGATGCAAGTGGAAATGGTCATTATAGATTCGTGTTGTATATTTTGGTAAGTGATGCAAGTGGAAATGGTCATTATAGATTTTTAATCAAGGAATATTTTCAAAAGAGGTTTTAGGTTATTGATTGAGGTTTTGAATCTCAAATGAGGGCTTAAGTCAATATGAGACCTCAATTTAGGGCTTATAAGAGCTCTTGATGCAGGAGCATCACAAGCAAGCACAAGCGGAGGACAACTGGATACACACCAGCGCACATTTTGAAGATATTTTGAATTTCAAAAGGACGGCACATTAATGTAATATCTGGAGAGACATAAGTGCTCTTAAATGTTTTGGGGATTGTAATGCAGATATTGAGAATTTCTCTCATCTGTCGGTTGTAGACAATTAATGTAATGAATGTAATGTAGATGTAGAGCTTTTAATTCAGTAAGATAGCTTAGAGATGTAGGAGGGGAAACTCAAGAAATCTCCCTCGTAGATGTAATGTATCATTATTCTCAATTGTAGAGTAGAGTTGTAGAGCAAGAGAAGAGGAGAGCATAGGAGAACAGAGACTGTAGAAGTTGTATAAGAAGATGGTTGTTGCTATAGAACCCATGTACAAAAGCACTCAAGTTAATATAAAAATGCTTTGACTCAATTTCATGGTGTTGTTATGACTACTATTTGCATATATTGAATGGTATGTTTACAATTTTCTTATATGCTTTGTTATGCATTTGTTTCAATGCTTTGTGTGTATGATTTCATGTTGAATGTATGAAGTCTCTGAGAGGGAGAGTATGAGTTTCAATTGTTTCTCTTCCTGAGAATTATTGCAAAGAGTGCAGTGAAGGTCTGCAAGGAGTGCATTGACGAGATTTTGAGTTTTACCTTAGAAAAATTCAGGAGAGATAGAGTTGTCCTCATACCAACAAAAGTGCAAGCATAGAACATATCCATGCAAGGTGTGTGCAAGCCAGGTTGAAGTCTTAGAATTTTTCCAACCAGGTGAGTGGTTGAAGAACTGTTGTGATTTAAATTCTACGTGGACAGATTGAAATAATGTCACCAAGGAGATGTCAAGAGAGACCCATGCCCGATCTAGTCGTGTAAAGGGAAATGAGAGAACTTCATGCTCTATTGGATGCTATGGAGATAGCACAGAGGAAAACACCTGATACTGGAGATATCAGTGAGGCTAAAAGAGAAACCGAAGCTGGAGCCGAAGAAGAAGTTGTAGCCAAAGATGTTGCAAAGGAACATATATTCAAAGATGTTGCAAGAATAGGGGCTGCAAAAAAAATGGACATCTCGATGTATGAAGGAAAATTATACGTTGAGGAGTTTCTAGATCGGTTTAGATCTCTAGATAAATACTTCGATTATGAGGATATCAAAGAAGATAAGAAAGTAAAGCACGTTGTCACTAGACTGAAAGGGCATGCAGCACTGTGGTGGGATGAACTGCAGGCTGACAGGCGTTGCAAAGGCAAACAAAGAATCAAAAGTTGGGATAGGATGATAGAAAATATGAAAGCCAAGTTTATACCCAGAGATTACCAAATTAATCTGTTTCAAAGAATGTAGAATTTGAGACAGAAAGGGATGACGGTGAAGGAATACACTGAAGAATTTTATAGGTTAAACATCAGAGCTAGTCATCGCGAGAGTGATGATGAAAAAGTCACCAGATACATGAATGGCCCGAGATACGAGATTTAAGATGAGATGAGCATGTGGAAGATGAGATTCAGGAATGTGGAAGATGATTATCATATTGCTTCAAAGGCATAAGTGAAATTGGCCCAAAAGCAAGGTCACAGGGGCAGAGGTACAAGTCAGAGCAGAGGAAAAGCAATTGCCTAGGACAGAGTACAGAAGCCTAAGGATGAATAAAATAAACCTCATAACCACCCAGAAATGGGAGGAAGCTCACAAGGAGGACAATATGTTGATAGGAACACTTTTCCTCGAGCCAGAGGAAGAGGAAGAGGCAAAGGAGGTGAAATAAAGTGTTTTGTCTGTGGAAAGATCGGACACAAATGTTTTGAATGTCCTGATAGAAAAAGAGATGGAGGAGGTGAAGCTCACATTTCAGAAGCACAAAGGCAAAATGTTGAGGTAGAAGATGCAGAAGGCGAAAGATCCTTGATGATGAGGAAAATTCTCTTGAAGCCAAAGAAAGAGATGGAGAATCCATTCCAAAGGAACAATTTGTTCAAAACTGCTTACAAGACCAAGGATAGGGTACGGAAGGTAATTGTTGACAGTGGAAGCACAGATAATATAGTATCCACAGATATGGTGGAGAAGCTGGAATTGGAGACAGTTGCACATCCAAGTCCATACAAAGTTTCGTGGTTACAAAAAGGACATCGGGTAACAATCACTAAGCAATGTTTAGTTGAATTTAAGATAGGGGGATATAGATATGAGATCTTATGTGATGTTATTCCCATGGATTTCTGTCATATTTTGTTGGGGAGGACTTGGCAATATGACAAGAATGTTATTCATGACGGAAGAAATAACACATACACCTTGGAAAAGAATGGTAGGACACATATGTTGTTGCCAATTGAAGACAAGAAGGTGAAAGAAGAAACAAGCAATACTATACTTCTCATGAGTGGGAAGCAACTTTTGGATGAAGTCAAGAAAGATGAAGAAATGCAGTTTGTTTTGGTGAGAAAACCTAGAGTCATCTTGACCAGTACCTCAATAGATGATCTACCTTAGGAGATTCAGGAAATGCTAGAAAATTCTGCTGATATAGTGGTGGACAATTTACCTTGTTCGTTGTCGCCCATCATAAGTATAAAAAATCACATTGACCTTATACCAGGATGAAGAAGTTAAGAAGCAAGTTCGGGATTTGATGGAGAAAGGGTTGATTAGAGAAAGCTTGATTCCATGCGTTGTGCCAATAGTGTTAAGTCCAAAGAAGGATGGTGGATGGAGAATGTGTACAGACTCAAGGGATATAAACAAAATCACCATCAGGTATAGATTTCCTTTACCCAGGATGGATGACTTGATGGATTGCTTGAGTGGAGAAAAGTTTTTTTCAAAAATTGATTTGAAAAGTGGATATCATCATATTAGAGTGAGGGAAGGTGATGAATGGAAGACAACATTCAAGATGAATTAAGGGTTGTATGAATGGCTTGTCATGCCGTTTGGTTTGAGGAATGTGCCAAGTACTTTCATGAGATTGATGAATGGAGTCTTGAAATATTTCATTGGGAAGTTTGTAATTGTGTATCTTGACGATATACTAATCTTCAGTAAGACCGAGGAAGAACATTCAAGACATTTAACTCTAGTGATGAGGAGGTTGCAGCAAGAGAAGTTGCTGATAAATATGAAGAAGTTTTCTTTAATAAAGACAAAACTCATTTATTTGGGTTTCGTGATCTCTTCAAACGAGATGAAGATGGATCCTGAGAAGGTAAAAGCAATCAAAGAATGGTCACCGCCAAGGAATATCTTTGAAGTCAAAATCTTCCATGGACTAGCCAGTTTTTACAGGAAGTTCATCAGAAATTTTAGTGGAATTTGTGCACCAATGATGGACACAGTCAAGAAAAGACATAAATATTTTCATTTGACAGAGGAAGCGGAGAAAAGATTCAAGTTGTTAAAGGAGAAAATAATTGGATAGCCAATTCTAGTTCTGCCAGATTTTAGTAAGACATTTCAAGTGAGATGTGATGCAAGTGGATTTGCGATTGGAGCATTCTTAAGTCAAGACAATCGACCAGTTTCATACTTTAGTGAGAAGCTGAATTATTCCACGTATGATAAAGAGTTTTATGCAATCATACAAGCATTGAACAAATGGAGGCACTACCTGGTTCCGAAAGAGTTAGTTTTGTATAGCGACAACCAAGCCTTACAGTTTATAACCAGATAGGAAAAACTAAACCAGAAACATGCAAAATGGGTTGAATTTATGCATAAGTTTACTTTTTTTACAAAGCACATTTTTGGAAATGCTAACAAGGTTGTTGATGCATTGAGCAGGTAATGTTTGATTCTGCAGGAGTTTTGTGTGAATACATTAGGTTTTGATAGCCTTAAGGAAATGTACAGAGATGA
The DNA here is from genome assembly GCA_032191745.1 of Picea mariana. Classification (NCBI taxonomy): domain Eukaryota; kingdom Viridiplantae; phylum Streptophyta; class Pinopsida; order Pinales; family Pinaceae; genus Picea; species Picea mariana. The sequence continues at coordinate 176,308 of JASDQU010309282.1, forward strand.
TTTAGATTTCAAGGACGCTTATGAAACATCTGAGAATCCTATTCTGAGAGACTGAAGCCAATGGATTGAATACTCGATCTAGGATGGATTGCTATTCAAAGGAAACTAGTTGTGTATCCCGAAGAGTTCTATGAGAGAAAACCTTTTGATGGAAAATCATAGTGGGGGATTGGCTGGACACTTCGGCCATGACAAGACATTTGTGAAAATGGATAGTTTATATTATTGGCTAGGAATGAGGACATATGTCAAGAAATTTGTCAACAGATGCATAATTTTCCAGCATGCAAAGGGGAAAAGACAAAACACATGATTGTATCAACCATTGCCAGTACCAGAGAGGCCATGGGACATGGTAAGCATGGATTTTGTGTTAGGACTGTCGAGGACACAAAGAGGTTGTGATTCCATATTCGTGGTAGTCGACATATTCTCAAAAATGGCAGATTTTATTCAATGTCATAAAACCAGTGATGCAACACACATTGAAAACCTGTTTTTCAAAGAAGTTGTTCGACTTCATGGTTTACCCAAGAGTATTGTTTCGGACAGAGATACCAAATTTGTTGGTCATTTCTGGAGGACACTATGGAAAAAGATGGGGATGATTTTATCTTTTAGCTCATTATATCACCCTCAGACGGATGGACATACTGAGGTAGTAAGTCGAATTTTGGGAGACTTATTGAGAAGTTTAGTCATTGAACATCATAGTCAGTGGGATCAGATTCTGTCGCAAGTGGAATTTGCATATAATGACTCACCTAATAGGAGCACAGGACAGAGCCCATTTCAGATAATGTATGGAATGCAACCAAGAAGAGTATCCGAGTTGAGATACTTAGAACATAATGAGTTTAGGAGTGTTGGAGTGGAAGATTTTGTAGCAGAGATGCAGGAGCTCCACAGTAAGATTAACGAGCAGTTGTAGAGTTCCAACCAGGAATACAAGCGTAGATCATATCAACACTGAAGAGAGATTTAGTTCGAAGTGGGAGATCTAGTATTATCACATATAAGAAAAGAAAGGTTCCCAAGGGGAACATATAATAAGTTGAAGATGAAAAATATAGGGTCGTGTAAGATTTTGAGAAAATTTGAGGAAAATACTTATGAGATAGAATTTCTAGATGATGTGGGCATATCACCCATATTCAACGTAGCAGATTTATACCCTTACTGAGAAAATGAGTTGAGAGGAGAAGAGAATCAACAGGAAGTTCAATGGGTCAAACAGATGCCTGTAGCTGAAAATCCGCAGATGGAAAAGATGATTGATCAAAGAGTTGGCAAGAAGACCCAGAGGAAGACATATTTTAAATATTTGATAAAATGGAAAGGACCCCCGATTGAGGATGCCAGTTGGAAAAGTGAAGCAAATATCTAGAAACATGGAAAGAGGTGCAGGAGCTCATGGACATGAGTGCATGAATTTTTTAGCCAGAGGAGTATGATGCAGGAGCATCGCAAGCAAGCGCAAGCGGAGGACAGCTGGATACGCACCTGCGCACATTTTGAAGATATTTTGAATTTCAAAAGGATGGCACATTAATGTAATATATGGAGAGACATAAGTGCTCTTAAATGTTTTGGGGATTGTAGCGCAGATCTTGAGCATTTCTCTCATCTGACGGGTGTAGAAAATTAATGTAATGAATGTAAAGTAGATGTAGAGATTTTAATTCAATAAGATAGCTTAGAGCTGTAGGAGGGAAAACTCAAGAAAGCTCCCTCATAGATGTAATGTATCATTATTATCAATTGTAGAGTAGAGCTGTAGAGAAAGAGAAGAGGAGAGCATAGGAGAACAGAGACTGTAGAATTTGTATAAGCAGATAGTCGTTTCTATAGAACCCATGTACAAAAGCACTTGAGTTAATATAAGAATGCTTTGACTCAATTTCATGGTGTTGTTATGAATATTGTTTACATCTATTGAATGGTATGTTTACAGTTTTCTTATATGCTCTGTTATGCATTTGTTTCAATGCTTTGTGTGTATGATTTCATGTTGAATGTATGAAGTCTGTGAGAGGGAGAGTATGAGTTTCAATTGTTTCTCTTCCTGAGAATTCCTGCAAAGAGTGCAGTGAAGGTCCATAAGGAGTGTGTTGACGAGATTCTGAGTTTTACCTCAGAAAATATTAGGAGAGATAGAGTTGTCTTCATACCAACAACAATGCAAGAATAACACAGAGCCGTGCAAGGTGTGCACAGGCTAGGTTGAAGTCTTAGACTTTTTCCAACCAGGTGAGTGGTTGAAGAACTATTGTCGCAAGGAGTGCGTAGAGTTGGAAGATTTCAGATAATCATAGATTATCATGAAGGCCTCAAGGAGTGCATGTAGGATTCCTAGAATCCTTGAGTTCGCAACAAGAATAAGGCTTAAGAGGGATAGAGTCTTGGAAAGTTCAAAGGAAGGACGAGGGTCGAAGTCGCCTCGTAGAAACCAAGCTCAGGAGGAAGGACACCAAGTTATTTGGCCAGGATTCCTTGAGAACTTGAATGGATGGTTGAGTTTCTTAGAGGGAGAAGCACAAATATCTGTGGACCGTTGGATCCAGTGGATCAACGGGTAGGAGAAGACCAAGTGTCTTTTAACACTCACAAGCTCGGGCTATTTCCAAGAGGGAGGGGGTAGGTTCATGATACTATAAAAACTTTTTTTTCAATCATTAATGCATGTAATCCTAGTGAAAATATCATAGGTTTCATGGTTAGGTGAATTAAAGGAAATGTGTGTAGTTGGAAAAGAAATTATGTCAAGAGTACAATTATGTCACCCACCATCATTTCGTCTCTACTTATTGATGTTGGTGAATTATTTGTTGAGTTGGTTTTATCAACAAACAAACAAACTAAATGAATGTACACATATCCACAACTTTCTCTTTACTGGCTCCTGTGTATTGCATTATGTTCTTCTATATGTGGGTGTGGGTGGGTGTGGGGGGGAGATAATATGCAAAATATAGGGTGGGGATGGGGGGATATAATATGAAAAACATAATATATTTTTCATATTATCTTTTCTATATGATGGTGATGGCGGGGGGAGATAATATGGAAAACATAGGGTGGGGGTGGGGGAGATAATATGGAAAACATAATATGTTTTGCATATTATCTCTCCCAACATACGATGGGGGTGGGGGGAGATAATATGCAAAACATAATATGTTTTTCACATTATCTCCCCCTATGGGGGCGGGTAGGGGTGGGGGATATAATATGAAAAACATATTATATTTTTCATATCTGTGGGGGAAATAATATAAAAACATATTATGTTTTTCATATTATTCCCCACCCTACTATTGTGTTTTGCATATTATCTCCCTCACCCTCATATCTTTCCCACTATGTTTTTTGTATTATCTACCCAATTCACACCCTCATTTATGAGGATGAGGGTGGGGGAGATAATATGAAAAACATATTACCCCTATACATTGCATTATACTCTTCTAAACTGACACACAATCTATGTAATTGTTGGTTATCAAATTCATCTCTTGCATTTCACAAGTCTTTAGCTAGCTGAAATTTATAAAAGATGATCATGAAAAATATGTCATTAAAAGGAAAGTGTACTAAACATACATAATGCAATCAATAAAATTATGTACAATTACGTTTTGTGATTTTACAAAATAAATC
>JASDQU010309283.1:43092-57382 GCA_032191745.1 Picea mariana
ACATTGTCCTAACTCATCCCAATAAAATGGGGCCCACTTTTTCAAAAGGCGCATAAATCCTTTCGTAATATTGGCAAAGTGAGGTACAAAATTGTGAAGGAATTTCTACTTTCCTTGTATACTTTGAATGTCACGAACTATGTAAAGGGGAGGGAACTGTGTGAAGGGGACGGAACTCTTTTAAGGGATTCAGGGAACTCAAATTTTGATAGTTGACCAGGGTGGCTTGAATGTAATAAATCAGTGAGATAATATTAATAGATCTCATGAGTGAAGGATACATTCCTCAACCTATACTCCTAGTTACCATCTGAGAGTTTTCTATCCACGAAACTGTGGATCTTGGGTTTTTCGTGAAATAAGAAAGGTTGGAAGCCACGTGGTCAATGGTTATTATACTCCCTTTGTGGAGAAATAATATAATTTGAAACACTGACGAGACGATAATTTTCATGGCGTAAGTGCAACTCCTTCCTATCAACAAATTGTATTCAAGCGACGCATCGACTACTTTAACCTCTACAAAAATGAATTTTCCTCCTAACTAGACCGGGAAGGAAGAAATAAGTTTGTGTGGTCGAAATGATGATCCATCAAAATAAGTCAAGAGAGTGGGAAAAGGGGTAAGTCTGGTGAACCAATATATTTCCAAGAAGACAAGGACATGATACATGTCAAATCCCCCTCATCAACAATGGTCCTCCCGATCAGACAATTATCATAAATAAAATTGGTCTAGAAGGCTACATGATAAGGAAGACAATGCTTCACATCAGTAGTGTCAAACTTCATAAGGACTTGGCCAGAGGAATCAGAAGCTTTGATCACATATAACAACACGTCGTGTTGTGCAAGGAAGCTTTGAAGAACCTCTAAAGCAGACATCACACACGATGTTTGAGATAAATCCTCAACAATGGAATATTTTTTTGGAGCTCGACAATTAGGGTTGTGTGATTCTCTCTTGTACACCCATTTTGGTATGTACGACATCACTTATTTCTCGGGTTTCTCTATGTGGAGAGGCCCGTGAGGATTTGAAGTCTATTTTCCTTTTTCTTTAGACTCTAGATTACTATAATCATGAATATGGTCAACAAGTCCACATATTTTTATTTTGTGTGATTGACCATGTTCATGATTGCTTGATATTCATATGACTAGGGTGCAGACAATGTGACTCCTTTATAGTTGAAGGTGCAAAATCCGGTCTACATATTCTTCCCTTTCGAGAAAGGATTCTTCAACACAATAGGTTTTTGTCATTGTTGTTTCAACTTTATCAGGAACTGATCTTATTCCATTTGCAGTCACTGATGGGTAATGTGATCTCCCCCACAAAGGTTGCACAAGAACTTCACCTTATTCTTCTCATATTTTTCCCCCTCAACATTCTTATTATCCCTTTTTTCATTTCCCCCACTACCCTTCTTTCCCTTGAATTTATTTTTTTGTTTGGGTTGCTGAGGATCCTTCTGTGTATTTGATTGCACAATGTGTACATTTGAAGACTGGGTGGTGGAGGTGGTCGATCCTATTGGAAATACTTCACACAGACCTAGGATTTATTTTTCCTAAGGTTTTCCCTATGGTTTGTTGTTGTTTTATGCTTCATTTGAGTTTTGTACATGTTTATATGGATGTCACATTTCTTCTATACTTCTTCCTCTTTCTTTAAGCTTCCTAATTGGTTAATCAACACATGCTTAGTAACTCAACCATAGTCATGTAAAATATATTTTCTGATCAAGTGGTATCAAAGCTAATTGGCGTTTGGTTTTGAGTTTTGGATGTTAACAAGGGAAGAGCTAGTCTCAAGGGAGAAAATGGCATCTTCAGGAGGAATTTCTCAAGATGAGAAGGAATTCAGAAATTCGGTGTTTTCCATGTTCGAGATGGTGAAAGTTTTGTATGAATACTACTTGGAATGAAAGAGACCGGTTCGAGTGACATCTTCAAAAAACAACAAAGTAAAAGAAGGAATGAAGGAAGTGACTTCTACATCTGTTTCAGAAAAAATCTCTGAGGTATGCAGTGAAGGTCATTCATCAATTTCTCCTTGTTCCCATCAAGATGGTTTTGGTGCATTTGAAAAACATACAAAAGGTGTAGGTTTGAAATTGATAACCAAGATGGGATATGAATGAAAGGGGATTTGAATTGAGGGCCAGGGTATCGTTAATCCCATTGTGGTTTTGGAAAGGCCTTGATATTTAGGATTGGGATATGGGGAAGTGGAGATTGGAGCATCTTCCAAGATTGAGTACAAAACTTTGGAATCAAGTAATGCTTCACATGGCCAGCTTAAAACATTGCACGAAAAATTCACGAAGGGAAATGGCGTATCACTCCAGGATTGTGGTAGTGAATGCAAGTCAACTCCAAATTCAAGTGAAGATCAACATGGAAGGTATAATGGTGATGTTTTTACCAATTCTCCTTTTGATTATAATAAGCATAATCAAGTAATCTAGAAATTGTGGAATATTTATCTATGTACTTATTATCATTCACAAAAGCATTGTGTTGCCAAGTGTTCGAAGAGACAAACTTTTTAGAGGAAACCTATGTTGACCAGGAAGGAAACAAGACATAAAAACTCAACTCCACAATGGAATAAAAAGAAGGGTAAACAAGTCTAGATGCCAAAAATGCATTGCACTATTTGCAACAGAGGTGGAAATCTAAAGGCTAATTGTTGGAAGCTTAATCTGGAGCTTCATCCAAGGAAAGAAAAAAATATGGCACATGTACTCATGAAGGAATAAGGATTACTAGTGAGGCAAGAGGAACACCATGATGGAAATAAATAAACCACTTGGTTTTGCCAGAAGTGGATGTCACAACTTCATTGTATTTTGCTTCCATGAATGTAATCACACATGTTGAAATTATGACCTATTATAACATAATTTTTGTACAACATCGTGTTTTTTTTTTCTCCCGATGAGTATGTACTCATTCGAAGTCCATTATTGTAACCTTTTGGGGACCAAAAGGTCATTTAGTGGGGAGGTGTGATCCAGATTTGGATCTAGGAACTTGATGGGGCTCAGAAAGGCCTAAAACTAAGTGTTCTTAGAATCTCTTCAAAATAGATTTGTTTGTAGGCCTCGCCAACACGAACCCAACACAACTTGAATGAGCTCAAATGAATGTCGTATGCTCATGATATCTTGTTCTGATCGTTTTTCCAAACATGGAAAAAAATGTTGATTGTACAGTGCGTACAATCCATATAGTGCCACGTGGAGAATGACTGTACAGGTTGTACAACCATACATCTAATGTGGAAACATAGTTTTCATAGGCATGGAATATTTTGTACAACTGACGTGACATCTTCTGGAGGTGACACGTGGCAGGGTGACTAAGCATATGGACAAGTGACGTGGACAACTACAGGGGTCCAATCAGCGAGTGACACATGGCATGGATGACATAGAAGACTCATACGATCCATACGACATATGGAAGTTACAGGTCTAGTGGTAGGTACGGTTAGTTGAAAGGTCAGGTACACTCAACAACCAGGTGGACCATCCAGTGTTGGACACATGGAAATAGGCGAGCGTATAGAGTGGTGCCAGGTGGCCCAAACATGGGATTCCACATGGAACCTTGTCACTGGTTAATGATTTATGTAAAAGGTATGGAATCTGAGAGGTTTGAACTGGAGACCTTGGCGTGGGAGAAATTCTTGGGAAAGTTGGGCTAGTCAGGCCGCCCGCGGGTGGTTCTTATTAGCTATATGGAAAAATTATTATTTGAAGTTGTATGTTGGTTTGTTCAGATGGGAAAAGTGTTGGGGCTAGACTAAGCCCTCATTTGCACCATGGTTTTTACCACTCCATACAACCACATTCTATTAGGGAGGCTCTCCACTTCAGAGATAAGCCACGAGCGTGAGATGTGTGGCTAGCCCCCGATTCCAGCGATCTGCCATAGGACCCGGAGTACAAATATGGTAACAAATAGCCCGCATAATATGGTGTTTATCTCGGATCTTGTAATATGTGTTTCCATATGAACCAGAGTGTAGGTGTTAGTTGATAGCACAGGGGTTTAGGCTATGGTTCCACCAAAGCACATGCGACCAGTGTTTATGAAGAACGGGCCAGCGCATAGCCCCTAGGGGGTTGGCACTTGGCCACATGTATTAATGTTACCATGTATAGGGGGAGCACACCTAGGAAAAGGGGATTCTCCCTTTATTTGCCCAAAAGTGGTTATTTGACCATATATTAGTGATTTTTTATGATTTTTGGGGCTGTTTTTGGAGATTTTGGTTAATATTGGGAGATATTTGGCTCCTTTTGAGGCCAGATCTTGGGAGGAAGTTCGGAGATGGTTACCAACTTCATATCTATATAAAACATGCCTTATTGAGGCCATGGGGAGATCAATGGTGGTTCAGAATATGTTTATGTTGCCGAATTGTTGAGACAAAGGCCATTGTTATGTAGGGAAGCTATTGAGGAGTGCACCTTTGTAGGCCGTTTCTAGGAGCCTCATTCATCTGATATGGGTGTCGTCAGTTTTTATGGGTTCATTATATTTGGTAGAAAATGACTGATGCATTTTTGTAACCTTTTGAAACTATCATGATGTAGATTTAAAGCTTCGAACAAAAATAAGAAAATCCCACTGAGACAAGGCCCGAAGACGTAGGCGAGATTGTCAAACTCTGTTATCACATTGGTGTTATGGTTTGATGTTGTTTTATGCTTCATTTCAGTCCTGTACATGTTTATATGGCTGCCACATTTCTTTTATACTTCTTCCTCTTTCTTTAAGCTTCCTAATTGGTTAATCAACACATGCTTAATAACTCAAACATAGTCATGTAAAATATCTTTTCAGATTATTTACCAAACTAAATGAAAGAAAATAAATTCTTCTTTTGATTTTTTGAACTTCTTTAAGAAAAAAACTTGAAGTGAATTTGTTTTTTTTTCAAAGCAAGAAATGGGGAAAAAGAGAAAAATGAAACCAAGAATGACAAAGACCCTAACCAACTGTGTAAACGCATGGATTCAAGCAATAAACCAAAAGGAGGACCTAAAACTTGAAATTTTACTCTAAACCTTTAGGGAAAATAAAAGAAAACTAAGAAACAAGTTAACCGAAACTTTAACCCAAGCTATGGCCAAAGACAGAGACTCTGACGGGTTCAACAAAGTCTTGAGAAACCTAAAATTATATCAGGAAAGAGACAAACCTCTCTTTGTTAAAAAACACTTTCAAGACACAGAGATGCATGTTCTTGCATCAACATCTTGCGTATGTATGCGGGTTGTCTACTGTGCAGAGTGCTTATGTATGTGGGCTGACCCAAAATAAGGCGCGTACACCTCTGAGACTTTTAAAAAATAAAAACACAAGGCAAATTGAAAGGGTAGGGAAAACTGGTAGGCAACTTGAAGGTGATCAGAGACTCTTACAATACTTAGTAAAATTGACTGAAACTCAAAAGGAAATCAATAAGCCAATTAAAAACCCAAAAATCCTCCCTCTAAAATCCTAGAGAGACTCCCCATTTGAGTCACCAATTCTGCTAGCGGGAAAATCCCCCTATAACTATACTAGGGTTCTAAGTATAGAAAAAACAATGACTCCCTAAAAGTCAATCTAATTTCTACACTACCCAAACATTCCAAAATATACGAAGAGAAAGAAATGAAAGAGCAAGTCATAAACTGTACCTTTGATCCAGTGTTTGGTGCTGACCTCCTCAAGATTTGTAGCTCCCAAGGATACAAGTCTCCTCCCAAAGAGGACCTCCACCCACAACTAGGAAAACAAGGCTACAAACATTTTATTTCTATTCATGAATTAGGGTTAGATATAAATTGTTATGTATAAATCAAACAAAAGACATAAAACCAATCATTTAGGACAGGGATAAGAGATTCTTTTATTCAATACTCAAAGATTGGAAATTACAACCTTTGCAGGCCGACGCTCCATGAACCTGGTTTGGGCTCCTCTTAATTATGATCCAAGTGCACCTTCCAAATGCCTTCTCTCACAGTCTATTGATCACCTCAAGGGAAGGGAATGAATTGCATGGGAGAAAAAGGGCTTGAGAGCGTATGCGGAGCCAAAAAATATCAAAAGGCTGCAAATACATTGGCAAGGAGGGAAAGGGAATTTGGGCAGAGTTTCACCATTCTAATGCTTGATTCTAGAATGATACCCAAAGACCTCCTTTTATATGAAAAAAGGATAGTTATTAAGTTGGGGTTCGGGCTATAGTAGGTGAATTGGTTGGGAAACCTCCAATTGCCCATAAATTCCACCAAATTCCTTGCAACTTTTTAATTTTTGCAACTCTTGAAGGTATACATAGGTTATTTACTATGCAACTAGCATATTTATGAAGGCTATATAGCATGCAACAAGTGTATGTACGCGGGAAGTAGTGCAGAAGGGTGCGTACATGCTCCAAAAAATGGTTTTTTAAGTAGAGTTCATCGACAGTGATTTGACAAATTATGCAAGTAGGAAGGCCAATGCCATGTATGCATGAGTAGGTAATTTTAGGGATATAACAACAAATCCCCTACATAAAAGTTTTCTAATAATTGGGAAGACCTCTCAATGCTACATTCACCAACTCAACATCTTGTACTATCTCACTAATGGTTGCAAGTTGATATTGGATCTATGTAATCTTCATAAGATAGTTAAAACCCATGTCCTCATTGGACATATTGACAAATTTAAGTTGGTGCTTCAAATGTAGCAACCTTCTTGTATTCTTGTTTTGGTATAGACTCAAAAAAAAATCATACACTTCCTTGGAATATTTATTCTCAGCAATGTGTAGAATCAAGTGATCCTTTACGGATTCTAGCAACACCTGCTTCGCCTTTACTTCCTTGTTCTTCTGAACTTCCATTTCATGTGGATTTTTAGGACTTGTAACCACAACCTCAACATACACTTTGAGGGAATTATCCTGCAACAGAAGAAGAACTCTTTCCTTCCATGCCTGGAATTTTGTTTTCCCTTCTAACTTGTCCCCAATATTCAATGTGTTCACCATCTCCAAGATTTGATCTGATAACCCTCTGCTGAAACTGTCATTTCCATGAAACCTATCCTTCGATTTCCATTGATGGTTATCGAGCTGATAATATATATCCTCTTGGTTTCCTCCCTTAAAAAGCTAGGCTCCCTCTTTCCTTCAAGGCCTCATCACTGATACCATGTCGATTTTCCAGTGGATTCAACCCCTGCTATGTACTAATACCATGTTGATACTTTACCACTCTACTCAACACCCGGAAATTATCTCAAACTAAAATCATTTTATCTACTACAATCATAAGTGAGTAATAAAATAAACTTGCAACAGAAACATAAACAAGGAAACCAAATCAAGAACATTTAAACACCAATATATTTCGGTATAAACCCTCAAAAAACCCCGAGATGGAAAACTAGTCCAATGATGATTTTATTAAGATCGAATCAGGGCTCTTGTAGCAGGGAAAATGGTCCACTGATATAATTATACACTGTAGAAAAACTTGGAAACTCTTGTGGTATTGTACGACCTATTTTGGAGCGTTTCCTTAGGCATATGTGATTCTCCCTCTCGTGATCTATGTATATATGAAATTCAACCCACTGTGAATCACGTATCTCTGTAAAAGGTCCATATGTCAGGCTCCGTAGGATCTGAATTTTTCTTGTGTATTCTCTTCAATGAAACCCACTTGTTCTTACTTCTTCTCTCTCTCCTTCTTGACCTCTATGACCTTTGTATGGAAGTCCTTCTCTATGTTGGAAAATTGGTTTTCATTGATGTCAAATTTTATAGCATTCGAGATACCCGAAAGTTGTAATCGAGATTGATGGTGAGTTAAGTTTCATTGATGTCAACAAGAGTGGTTGATGTCAACAGATGTGATTGGCACATTTGATGAAGTCTATACGAACCCTCAGATGTGCAGTCATGAGACAAAAAGTTTTTTTAGGAACAAGTACATGAAGGATAGTGCAAATGCATGCAACACACTTATAGATGGATAATCCTCATCATGCCATTTTCAATGGTAGGTAGAATGTCACATAGTTCCTCACAGTTGAGGAGTTATGAGGTCATGAATTTGGAAGCCCCAAAGATGGGTTAAGGAGACCCTATGGAATATCCAAATGTGATTTAATAAGCCCCTAATTGTTTTCAATTCATTAATGAAAGGGTAAAGTGGTTGCAATAAGAAATTTTAGGAATCCCTAAAGTTAAGGAAAGAGGTTACTTAGAAAAAGTATATATACACCTCAAGAAGTTACACATAAGTACATTCACACACACATTCTATTCAATATATTCTATGTGATTAAGTGATTCTTATTTGAGGTATCCATGATATGAGGTGAATTTCAAAGAAAATGTGAAGTGAATAAGGGATAAATTCCAAGGGAGGGTGAAGTCTTGTGATGATGTGTTCTAAGGTATGTTATTTAAATGTCATCTTACCATTTTCGCTATAAATTTTTTTATAGAATGATTCAGATAGAGAAAAATTTGAGGACGTTGAAAAGTCATGTAAAGGTATCTGTGGTAAAAATTTCAGCTTCTGAGTCGTTGTATTTTTGGATATACACTCTTTGGATGATAAGGTTTTTGACTAGTCCTAAAACTAGTCTCAAATCAGTGCTCCAAATAAAACAGTCATAACTTCTTCATAGAGGACCCAAATTTTGTTAGACAAATTTCAATGGAAATATAACAATCTATATTATATTTCATGTGAGTTTTAGAATCATATATAAAATATTGAGTGTGTGGAATGATGTACAAGTTCGCTCTCAAGAATAGGATAAAATTCTACAAGGTCTACCATTTTCACTATAACTTTTGTTCGGAGAAGTTTAAACACTGAATTTTGAGGAGATGGAAGAACAATCTCAAAGTATCTGTATTTAACATTTCATACCTTAATTAATAACATATACATATTTATTCTTGTTAAAATTTAGGGTTTGTGATTAATCTAAAACTAGTCTCATGAGACCGAGGTAAAGTTTGATGAAGATGTTAATCTCTTGTTCATGAAGTTGAGCAATAGATACAATTCTATAATGTTCTGTATCAGATCTATTACATGATCAAAGGTATGATTTACAAGTGTTATTGAGGATTATGTTTATGGTACATGGTTGGGGCACATCATTGATGATATTATTTATGGTACATGGTATATGTCATGATTAAGACATATCATGAGTTATATGGTATATGGTTGAGGTAATTGTTATGGTGCAACTTTTGGTACATGGTTGATACATGATATGGTATATGTTTTGGTAAATGATTTATATACATGGTTGATATACATGATATGGTATAGGTTCTGGTACATGGTTGATGTACATGGTATGGTACAGGTTCTGGTACATGGTTGATGTACATGGTTAATGATTGATGTACATGGTATGGTTTTGGTATCCATGTGATTGGATTTGGTTATAGTTGGTTGATGATGGTATATTAGTGAGAGATTGGTTGATGTTATGATGATAGTGACAGGTTGGTTGATCTGACAGTGACAGTGATAAGTTGGTTGATGTGACAGTGACAGTGACAGGCTGGTTGAAAGTGGTAGTTACAGGCTGATCACTAGTAGTGAAAGTGAGTCTACACATATTTTAGGGTGATAGGACAGGGAAAGAAAAGGGGGTTGTAGCCTTGTTCTGGTTGGTTTAGGAGAACTCAGGGAGTTGGAGATTCCTTCATATTGGTGTCTATAAATCATGGGGTCATATTCTCCTTCCAGTTTTTGCCAAAGAACTCGGGGAGTTGGTGCTTCATTTAGGTTGGAGCCTATAAGAAAGGGGGTCGTAGCCTCATTCCAGTTATATATGGAGAATTGGGAAGTTGATGTTTCCAATGAATGTATTCTTGACAATATATAAGAAAGCATTTCTTGGTTTTCTCATGTTTGAGTTTCCATGTAAATTTTGGTGTACTGTGTATTTAATGTGATGTTGTTGATATGTTTCTTATGATTATATGTTGATTATTTATCTAATGAAATCATAGATGATACATTGATTATAAAAAGATTATAAAGTTGAAGTTTGTATATTGTGGTTAAAAGTGGTATAAGTGCTCATACTTATTCAACACCCCCCTCTCAATATTCCAGCAATTGGTAGCAGAGAAGGTTCCTTCAGGAAACAATTTAATTACTAGAAGGAAGATATTGGAGTACGCTATGTATGGGGTACCACAATTTGATGGCCAGAGATATGAAATGTGGAGTATCGATATGAATTATTTTTAGAGGCACAGGGTTATGATGTTTGGAAATCAATTTTTATAGGATATACCACTACTAAGAAATCAAAGACTACAACCAAGAACGAATTGAAAAGAGATGATAAAATAACAATGTATTTCATCTTTGAAGGATTACCTGATTCAGTAAAAGAGAAAGTGGGAAAATGTTCATCAACCAAATAACTTTGGGAAAATCTACAAAATATCTATTCAAATAAATCTCATCCTATCATAGGGCCAAAGCATATTTATTAGAAAAAATAAGATGTAGGTGCATAAAAAGAATAAATATGCTCATGATGTTAGACAAATTCAGAAGAGGAATATTTTGAAGAAGGAATAGTAGATCATAAAGTAGAATTAATCAGTGCTTTAGATGAATTGACAAAAGAAAGGAAGAAAAATAAGTCTCTTGAGGAAAAATTAGTCAAGAATAATTCTCATGAAAGTTTTGAAGAATCTAAATAGGTCATCATGAATATAAAATCTCAACTGGAAGAAGACTTAAGGATTGAAGATACATCCAAAAGTTATATGGAAGAGAAGCAATGGTTGGAAGCCGAAATAGTAGCACAAAGAAAGGAAGAAAATAAGAGAGAGAATATTTTGACAGATCATATCAAGTAAATATTGGAGGATTTAAACCATCTTGAAGAAAAATTCATTCAACAAGAAAGAATACTTGAAAAGTAAATCATCTCCTTGAAGATCGAACTTGAAGAAGCAAAGAGAACGAAATAAGTCATGAAGATTCAGATGATTAAGAAAGAAGAGGAGGTTGAGAAGCTTGAAGAAGGAGTTGTCACATTGAGAGTTAAAATCATCAAACTCAGTAAGAACGTTGAAGAGAGATAAATATCCACATAATCATTAAAGAACCTTGAAGAGAATAACTCCAGGTTTCCAGAAAGGAAGGATGAAGAAAAGCGTAAGAGTTATGTAGAAGTACTCAAAGGAAGGAATCATGGTCAGCAATAATAAAAGATGAATGAGTATAATAGAGACACATATTCAAGAATACTTTCCACATTCAAGCAACAAATAATCTGCAATCATGATGAAGGAATCAACAAAAGAGAATATCATGATTAGCTAAGGAAGGAATTCAGAAGGACTACACCAGAAGGAAGATCATTCACTCCGAGATATTTAAATTTGTTTTATGACCATAGTTTTATTTGTACTAACTTTGGACATAGAACTGCAGATTGCAGAGCTTATAGAAAAAATGGTCAAGCAAGAAATGCATATGTGACTCCATATAATATTGAATGTTACAATTTCCATAACTATGGAAATAGAGCTTGTGATTGTAGAACCATGATGGATAATCCTATGAAATAAAACACTGATATAAGATAAAATAATGTTTGGAAAAGAAAACAAGAATAGGTAAACGAAGGATAGATGAATGAAGGACACCCAGAAGTCATACTCTCAGGATTGGAAATAGTTCAAGATTAGGAATAATATATAGAAAAAAAGGAGGATATCATATACATGAAGGTTTGTAGAATAAATGAAAAACAAGAAGAACAAGTTTATGAAGACCATGTCCTAGAGATCACTGAATATGCAGTAGTGTGAGAAAGAAAATAAGAGTAATTGAATAAAAAACATGCCCAAGAGATTGTACTTTGAGGAATTGTAGTGCAAGATCATAATGAATACACAAGAAAAAAGGAAGAAGTCAGATTTAAAAGAAATGATGAGTCTATAGATGAAAAAGAAGATTACTCTGCATTAGGATGCATTCCTCCGTTGTTGTGATCCATTTGGCTTGGATACTTCAATTAAATATGAATATTGAATGGGCATAGTTTATGCAATATCTACTATAGAGTAGAGAACCATCATTCGAGTAGTTTGAAGTGTTTGTAGAGATAAATTTAGAGTGGTTAGATAGAAAAAGTAAAAAATTATAGTTTGACCTATTGAGAAGCAATGTGCCCATGCAAATATCAGAGGAATATCATTGACACACTTTCCAGGAAAGGATATATTCATTACAGGTTCAAGGATGTATTGCAGATTAGTGGACATATTTGACTCAGTCTAAGAAATAGGAATATGTGGTGATCATTTATAGAAAATAATCCTTCATGATAGTACCGTGACAAATATGTTAGGATTGTCAAAAGTTGACTAATAGAGTTATGGATAGTTTACAAAATATGTACAGAGATGTTTTTATGAGATCATTGGAAGGTCTAGATAGATATATGACAGGGCATATTTACAATTGGAATTAGTGGAATTAGTTGGTCATGATAAAGAGAAAGGAATAAAAAAACAGAGAAAGAGAAACCTTCAGCAGAAGCTATATCATTAGAGGGAAATTTTTGAATAGTATTGCCATTGATGTGTAAATAGTGAACATAGCAGACCATGAATATTTCAAGTCAAGAAATTTTGAATTCTTTTTATATATTTTAGAGAGTCAGAAGAGGAAGAACCAATGGAAAATAAGCAACACTAGAAAATAGAAATGGAAACATACACAAGAATTTGTACATTAATCAACATGAAATATTACAGACAGGGGGAGTTATCCTTTTTCCCATGATGTAAAAGGGAGAGAAAGAGAAATATTATAAGAGTAAGAGTCAAGCGTATGAAGTCATAAAATGATTATCAAGAGAAGGTATAATTTTAGAGGGAGACATTGTTTTATATAAAAGGAGAAGAGGAACTTGGAGAGAAACATGAGGAGAGAAACATGTGAAGAGAAAGAACAGAAGCTTGAAAACAGGGGGAGCAGCCCTAAAGCGAGATACCCTTTTCCATTGACGTCAAAGGGGAAGAGAAATATTGTGATGCAGGATCATCGTACAAAGCCAAAGCACATGCCTAGCCAAAGGAACAACTAGACGTGCAGATGAAAAAAGGGCACGTTTTTATGAAAACATTTTGAATTTTGAAAACTGAAGCATTAATGTAATAGCTAGGAGAAGCATACTTACATTTATGTCTTGGAGATATGAACAGATCTGGAGAAATTACTCTCATTTGTTGAATGTAATAGGCATTTAAGTCTGTTAATGTAAAGTAGGTAGATATGAATGTTAGATTAGACAGTTTAGAAGTGTAGGAGGGAAAATGAATATAGACACCCTCACCCTTGTATCATAAAAACAGGAACATCATTATCATTTAGAATTCATAAGCCGTAGAGTTGTAGCAGAGAAATGTAGAGAAGAACCCATGTACAGGAACACTTGAGTTAATATATGAACTTTGACTCAATTTTCATGGTGTTACGATGCTCACTATTTACATTTGTTAAATGGTATGTTTACAGTTGTTTTGTTTCTCTGTTATGCATTCATCTCAATGTTGTGTCATATGTATGATTTCATGTTGAATGCATGAAGTCAGAAAGAGAAGTAGAATGATTTTCAATTGATTCTCTTCCTGAGAATTCCTTCAAGGAGTAGTGAATGCTCGCAAGGTGTGCGTTGACGAGGGTTTGAGTTTTATCTCAGAAACATCAGGAGAGATATCATTGTTCTCATACCAGCAGAAGTGCAGGAGAAGCACAGAGTCATGAAAGGTGTGCGTAGGCTGGTGGAAGTCTTATAACTTATCAACCAAGGGGAAATTTGAAGGACTACTATTGCAAAGAGCGCACAAGGTCGAAGACTCAAATAATGAGAGCTTAATTGAAATTTTTCCACAAGGAGTGCGAGCAGGATTCCTTTTGGAGGATTGAATTTGCAAGTGAAATCTTAGGAGGTATAACACCTTTGAAGTGTTCAAATGGAGGCGGAGATCAAAATCATCTTGCAGAGGTCAAGTTCAGGTGGAAGAATGCCAAGTCATTTTGGCCTAAGATCCTTGAGAAGACTGAACGAATGGTGAAATTTCTTCGTGGGGAAGTGTTGAAGTTGTGAGGGTCATTGGATCTGTAGAGTTGCAAGGTGGTTAGAGGCCGGTAAAACCCATCACCCAGGAGTTGAGGGTAAATATGAGTCATTGATCTCATTTCAACCC
>JASDQU010309283.1:62150-76901 GCA_032191745.1 Picea mariana
GTGTAATTCTAACTCCTTCCTATCAACAAATTGTATTCAAGTGACACATCGAATACTTTAACCTCTACAAAAATTAATTTTCCTCCTAACTAGACCGAGAAGGAAGAAATAAGTTTGTGTGGTCGAAATGATGATCATCAAAATAATTCAAGAGAGTGGGAGAAGGGGTAAGTCTGGTGAATCAATATCTTTCAAAGAAGACAAGGACATGACACATGTCAAATCCCCCTTACAATGGTCCTCCCAATCAGAAAATTATCATAATGAAATTGGTCTAGAAGGCTACATGATAAGGAAAACAATGCTTCACATCAGTAGTGTCAAACTTCATAAGGAGTTGGCTGGAGGAATTAGAATATTTGATTACATATAACAACATGGAGTGTTTCACAGGGAAACTTTGAATCACCTCTAAAGGAAACATCACACACAATGTTTGAGATAAATCCTCAACAATGGAAAAAAAAATTGGAGCTCGACAATTAGGGTTGTGTGATTCTCTCTTGTACACCCATTTTGGTATGCACGACATCACTTATTTCTTGGGTTTATCTATGTGGAGAGGCCCGTGAGGATTTGAAGTCTATTTTCCTTTTTCTTTAGACTATAGATTACCATAATCATGAATATGGTCGACAATTCCACATATTTTTATTTCGTGTGATTGACCATATTCACGATCGCTTGATATCCATATGACTAGGGTGCACACAATGTGACCCCTTTCTAGTTGAAGTTGGAAAATCCAGTCTACATATTCTTCCCTTTCAAGAAAGGATTCTTCAACACAATAGGTTTTTGTCATTACTGTTTCAACTTTATCAAGAACTGATCTTATTCCATTTGCAGTCATTGATGGGTAAGGTGATCTCCCCCACAAAGGTTTCACAAGAACTTCACCTTATTCTTCTCATATTTTTCCCCCTCAACATTCTTATTATGCCTTTTTTCATTTCCCCCACTACCCTTCTTTCCTTTGAATTTCTTCCTTTGTTCAGGCTGCTGAGGATCCTTCTGAGTATTTGATAGCACAATGTGTACATTTGAGGACTGGGTCATGGAGGTGGTTGATCCTATTGGAAATACTTCACACACACCTAGGATTTATTTTTCCTAAGGTTTTCCCTATGGTTTGTTGTTGTTTTATGCTTCATTTCAGTTCTGTACATGTTTATATGAATGACACATTTCTTCTATACTTCTTCCTCTTTCTTTAAGCTTCCTAACTGGTTAATCGACACATGCTTAATAACTCAACCATAGTCATGTAAAAGATCTTTTCCGATCAAGTGGTATCAGAGCTAATTGACGTTTGGTTTTGAGTTTTGCATGTTAACAAGGGAAGAGCTCATCTCAAGGGAGAAAATGGCATCTATAGGAGGACTTTCTCAAGATGAGAAGGAATTCAGAAATTCGGTTTTTTTCATGTCCGAGATGGTGAAAGTGTTGTATGAAGACTACTTGGAATGAAAGAGATCAGTTCGAGTGACATCTTCAAAGAACAACAAAGTCAAAGAAAGAATGAAGGAAGTGCCTTCTACATCTATTTCAGAAAACATCTCTTAGGTATGCAGTGAAGGTCATTCATCAATTTCTCCTTGTTACCATCAAGATGGTTTTGGTGCATTTGAAAAACATACAAAATGTGTATGTTTGAAATTGATAACCAAGATGGGATATGAATGAAAGGGGATTTGAATTGAGGGCCAAGGTATCGTTAATCCCATTATGGTTTTTGAAAGGCCTCGATATTTGGCATTGGGATATGGCGAAGTGGATATTGGAGCATCCTCCAAGATTGATTACAAAACTTTGGAAGCAAGTAATGCTTCACATGGCCGGCTTAAAACATTGTAGGAACACTTCATGAAGGGAAATGGCGTATCACTCCAGGATTGTGGTAGTGAATGCAAGTCAACTCCAAATTCAAGTGAAGATCATCATGGAAGGTATAATGGTGATGTTTTTACCAATTCTCCTTTTGATTACAATAGGAATAATCAAGTAATCTAGAACTTGTGGAATCTTTATCCATGTACTTATTGTCATTCACAAAAGAATTGTGTTGCCAAGTGTTAGAAGAGACAAAATTTGTACAGGAAACCTATGTTGACCAAGAACGAAACAAGACATAAAGACTCAACTCCACAACGGAAGAAAGAGAATGGTAAACAAGTCTGGATGCCAAAACCCATTGCAATATTTGCTTAATCCGGAGCTTCGTCCAAGGAAGGAAAAAAATATGCCACATGTACTCATGAAAGAATAAGTATTACCAGTGAGGCAAGAGGAACACCATGAAGTAAATAAATCAACCACTTGGTTTTTCCAGAAGTGGATGTCACAACTTCATTGTATTTTGCTTCCATTAATGTAATCACACATGTTGAAATGATGACCTATTATAACATAATTTTTGTACAACATCATGTTTTTTTTTGTCCTTATGAGTATGTACTCATTCAAAGTCCATTATTGTAACCTTTTGGGGACCAAAAGCTCCTTTAGTGGGGAGGTGTGATCCAGATTTGGATCCAAGAGCTTGATGGGGCTCAAAAAGGCCTAAAACTAAAAGTGCTCAGAATATCTTTAAAACATATGTGTCTGTAGACCTCATCAACACGAACCCAATGCAACTTGAATGGGCTCAAACGAACATCGTATGCTCCTGATATCGCGTTCTGATCATTTTTCCAAACATGCAAAAAAATGTTGACTGTACAATGCGTACAATCCGTATAGTTCCATGTGAAAAAAAACTGTACAGGTCGTATGACCATACATATGATGTGGAAGCATAGTTTTCATAGGCATGGAATATTTTGTACAGCTGACGTGATATATTCTGGAGGTGACACGTGGTAGGGTGACTAGGCGTATGGACAGGTGACGTGAATAGGTACAGGGGTCCAATTAGCAAGTGACACGTGTCACCCTTGCAGTGGTGACACATGGCATGGATGATGTAGAAGACTTATATGATCCATACTACACATGGAAGTTACAAGTCTAGTGGTAGGTATGGTTAGCTAATAGGTCAGGTACACTCGGCAAATAGGTGGACCATCCAAAGTTGCACACGTGGCAATAGGCGAGCATATAGAGCGGTGCCACATGGCCCAGATGCGGGATTCCATGTGGCACCTTGTCATTGGTTAATGATTTATGTAAAAGGTATGGAATCTGATAGGTTTGAAGTGGAGACCTTGGCATGGGATAAATTCTTGGTAGAGCTGGGCTAGCCGAGCCGCCCGCGGGTGGTTCTTATTAGCTATATGGAAAAATTATTATTTGAAGTTGTATGTTGGTTTGTTCGGATAGGAAAAGTGTTGGGGCTAGCCCAAGCCCTTAGTCGCACCATGGTTTTTACCACTCCATACAACCACATTCCACTAGGGAGGCTCTCCACTTCAGAGATAAGCCACGAGCGAAAGATATGTGGCTAGCCCCCAGTTCCAGTGATCCGCCATAGGACCCAAAGTATAGATATGGTGATAGATAGCGCACGGAATATGTTTCCATATGACCTGGAGTATAGGTGTTAGTTGATAGCAAGGGGGTCTAGGCTATGGTTCCACCAAAGCACAAGTGACCAATGTTTACGAAGAAGGGGCTAGCGCGCAGCCCCTAGGGGGATGGCACTTGGCCACATGCATTAATGTTACCATGTATAGGGGGAGCACACCCAAGAAAAGGGGATTATCCCTTTATTTGCCTAAAAGTGGTTATTTGACCATATATTAGTGATTTTTTATGATTTTTGGGGTAGTTTTTGGAGATTTTGACTAATATTAGGAGATATTTGGCCCTTTTTGGGGCCAGATCTTGGGAGGAAGTTGGGAGATGGTTACCAACTTAATATCTATATAAACCATGCCTTATTGAGGCCATTTGGAGATCAATGGTGGTTCATAATGGGTTTATGTTGCCTGATTGTTGTGCCAAAGACCATTGTTATGCAGGGAAGCTATTGAGGAGCACACTTTTGCAGGCCATTTATGGGAGCCTCATTCATCCGATATGGGTGTCGTCAGTTTTCATGGGTTCATGAGATTTGGTAGAACTTGAACAATGCATTTTTGTAACCTTTTGAAACTATCTTGATGTAGATTTAAATCTTCGAACATAAATAATCAAATCCCACTGAGACAAGGCCTGAAGACGTAGGTGAGATTGATGAACTTTGTTATCAGATTGGTGTTATGGATTGATATTGTTTTATGCTTCATTTTAGTCCTATACATGTTTATATGGATGCCACATTTCTTCTATACTTCTTCCTCTTTCTTTAAGCTTCCTAATTGGTTAATCAACACATGCTTAATAACTCAACCATAGTCGTGTAAAATATATTTTTGGATTATTTACCAAACGAAATGCAAGAAAATAAATTCTTCTTTTGATTTTTCGAACTGCTTTAACAAAAAAAATTGAAGTGATTTTTTTTTTTTTCAAAGAAAGAAACGGGAAAAAAGAGAAAAATGAAACCAAGAATGATAGAGACCCTAACCAACTCCGTAAATGCATGGATTCAAACAAGAAACCAAAAAGAGGACCTAAAACTTGAAAGTTTCCTCTAAACCTTTAGGGAAAACAAAAGAAAACTAAGAAACAAGTTAACCGAAACTTTAACCCAAGCTATGGCCAAAGATAGAGACTCTGACAGGTTCAACAAAGTCTTGAGAAACCTAGAATTCTATCAAGAAAGAGACAAACCTCTCTTTGTTAAAAAACACTTTCAAGACACAAAGACACATGTTCTTGCATCAACATCCTGTGTATGTGCGTGGGTTGTCTACTATGCAGAGCGCTTATGTATGCAAGTTGACCCAAAATAAGGCGCATACACCTCTGAGACTTTAAAAAAATAAAAACACAAGGCATATTGACAAGGTAGGGAAAAATGGTAAGCACCTTGCAGGTGACCAGAGACCCTTAAAAGACTTAGTAAACTTGACTGAAACTCAAAATGAAATCAAGAAGTCAATTAAAAACCCAAAAAACCTCCCTCTAAAACCCTAGAGAGACTCCCCATTTGAGTCGCCAATTCTGCTAGTGGGAAAATCCCCCTATAACTATACCAAGGTTCTAAGTATAGACAAAGAAATGACTCCCTAAAAGTCAATCTAATTTCTACACCACCCAAACATTCCAAAATAGATGAATAGAAAGCAATGAAAGAGAAAGTCATAAATTGTACCTTTGATCCAGCGTTTGGTGTTGACCTCCTCAATATTTGTAGCTCCCAAGGATGCAAGTCTTCTCCCAAAGATGACCTGCACCCACCACTAGGAAAACAAGGCTACAAACATTCTATTTCTATTCATGAATTATGGTTAGATATAAATTTTTATGTATAAATCAAAGAAAGACATAAAAACCATCATTTGGGACAGGGATAAGAGATTCTTTTATTCAATACTCAAAGATTGGAAATTACAAACTTTGTTGGCCGACACTCCGCAGACCTGGTTTGGTCTCCTCTTAACAATGATCCAAGTGAACCTTCCAAATGCCTTCTCTCATAGTCTACTGATCACCTCAAGGGAAGGGAATGGATTTTATGGGAGAAAAAGGAATTGAGAGCGTATGCTGAGCCAAGAACTCTCAAAAGGCCACAAATACTTGGGCAAGGAAGGAAAGGGAATTTGGGCAGAGTTTCACCATTATAATGCTTGATTCTAGAATGAGACCCAAATACCTCCTTTTATATGAAAAAAGGATAGTTATTCGATTGGGGTACGGGCTATAGTAGGTGAATTGGTTGGGAGACCTCCAATTGCCTGTAAATTCCACCAAATTTCTTGCAACTTTTGAAGGTATACGTAGGTTCTTTACTATGCAACTAGAGTATGTATGTAGGCTATCTAGCATGCAACAAGTGTATGTACGTAGGAAGTGGTGTATAAGGGTGCGTACATGCTCCAAAAAATGGTTTTTTAAGTAGAGTTTTTCGACACTGATTTGGCAAATTATGCAAGTAGGAAGGCCAATGCCATGTATGAATAAGTAGGGAATTTTAGGGCTATAACAACAAATCCCCTACATAAAATTTTCCTAATAATTGGGAAGACCTCTCAATGCTACATTCACCAACTCAACATCTTGTACTATCTCACTAATGGTTGCAAGTTGATATTGGATCTATGTAATCTTCATAAGATAGTTCAAACCCATGTCCTCATTGGACATATTGACAAATTTAAGTTGGTGCTTCAAATGTATCAACCTTCTTGTATTCTTGTTTTGGTATAGAATCACAAAAAAATCATACACTTCCTTGGAATATTTATTCTCGGAAATGTGTAGACTCAAGTGATCCTTTAAGGATTCTAGTAACACCTCCTTGGCCTTTACTTTCTTATTCTTGTGAAATTCCAATTCATGTGGATTTTTAGGACTTGTAACCACATCCTCAACATACACTTTGAGGTCATTCTCCTCCAACAAAAGAAGAACCCTTTCCTTCCATGACCGGAATTTTGTTTTCCCTTCTAACCTATCCCCAATATTCAATGTGTTCACCATCTCCAATATCTGATCTGATAACCCTCTGCTGAAACTATCATTTCCATGAAATCTATCCTTCAATTTCCATTGATGGTTATTGACCTGATAATATATATCCTCTTGGTTTTCTCCCTTAAACAACTAGGCTCCCTCTTTCCTTCAAGGCCTCATCACTGATACCATGTTGATTTTCCAGTGGATTCAACCCCTACTATGTACTAATACCATGTTGATACTTTACCACTCTACTCAAAACCCGGAAATTATCTCAAAATAAAATCATTTTATCTACTACAATCACAAGTGAGTAATAAAATAAACTTGCAGCAGAAACATAAACAAGGAAACCAAATCAAGAACATTTAAACACCAATAAATTTCAGTATAAACCCTCGAAAAACCCCCAGATGGAAAACCAATCCAATGATGTTTTTATTAAGATTGAATTAGGGCTCTTGTAGCAGGGAAAATGGTCCACTGAGATAATTATACATTGTAGGAAAACCTGGAAACTCGTGTGCTATCGTACAACCTATTTTGGAATGTTTCCTTAGGCATATGTGATTCTCCCTCTCGTGATCTATGTATATATGTGATTCAACCCACTGTGAATCACGTATCTACATAAAAAGTCCATATGACAGGCTCCGTAGGATCTAAATTTTTCTTGTGGCTTCTGTTCAATGAAACCCACTTGTTCTTACTTCTTCTCTCTCTCCTCCTTGAATTCTATGACCTTTGTATGGAAGTTCTTCTCTATGTTGGACAATTGGTTTTCATTGATGTCAATTTTTATAACATTCGAGATACCTCAAAGTTGTAATCAATATTGATGGTGATTTAAGTTTCGTTGATGTCAACAAGAGTTCTTGATGTCAACAGATGTGATGGGTGCATTTGATGAAGTCTACATGAAGCCTAGTATGTGCGGTCATGAGACATTAAGTTTTTTTTAGGAACAATTACATGAAGGATAGTGCAAATGCATGCAACACACTTATAGATGGATAATCCTCATCATGACATTTCCAATGGTAGGTGGAATTTCACATATTTCCTCACGGTTGAGGAGTTATGAGGTCATGAATTTGGAAGCCCCAAACATGGGTTAAGAAGACCCTATGGAATCTCCAAACGTGAGTTAAGAAGCCCCTAATTGGTTTCAAGTCATTAATGAAAGGGTAAAGTGGTTGCAACAAGAAATTTTAGGAATCCATAAAGTTAAGGAAAGAGGTTACTTAGAAAAAGTATATATACACCTCAAGAAGTTACACAAAATACATTCACACACACATTCTATTGAATATATTCTATGTGATTAAGTGATTCTTATTTGAGGTATCCATGATATGAGGTGAATTTCAAAGAAAATGTGAAGTGAATAAGGGATAAATTCCAAGGGAGGGTGAAGTCTTGTGATGATGTGTTCTAAGGTATGTTATTTAAATGTCATCTTACCATTTTCGCAATAAATTGTTTTATAGAATGATTCCGATAGAGAAAAATTGGAGGACATTGAAAAGTCATGTAAAGGTATCTGTGGTAAAAATTTCATCTTCTGAGTCGTCGTATTTTTGGATATACACTCTTTGGACGATAAGGTTTTTGACTAGTCCTGAAACTAGTCTCAAATCAGTGCTCCGGATAAAACAGTCATAACTTCTTCATAGAGGACCCAAATTTTGTTAGACAAATCTCAATGGAAATAGAACAATATATATTATATTTCATGTGAGTTTTAGAATCATATATAAAATATTGAGTGTGTGGAATGATGTACAAGTTTCCTCTCTAGAATAGGATAGAATTCTGCAAGGTATACCATTTTCTCTATAACTTTTGTTCGGAGAAGTTTAAACACTAAAATTTTGAGGAGATGGAAGAACGATCTCAAAGTATCTGTGTTTAAAATTTCAGACCTTAATAAATAACATATACATATTTATTATTGTTAAAATTTAGGGTTTGTGACTGATCTAAAACTAGTCTCGTGAGACTGAGGTAAGGTTTGATGAAGATGTTAATCTCTTGTTCATGAAGTTGAGCAATAGATACAA
Organism: Picea mariana; assembly: GCA_032191745.1. NCBI lineage: Eukaryota > Viridiplantae > Streptophyta > Pinopsida > Pinales > Pinaceae > Picea > Picea mariana. The sequence continues at coordinate 70,718 of JASDQU010309283.1, forward strand.
TTCTGTAATGCTGTGTATCAGATCTATTACATGATCAAAGGTATGGTTTACAATTGTTATTGAGGGTTATGTTTATGGTACATGGTTGAGGCACATCATTGATGATATTATTTATCGTACATGGTATATGTCATGATTAATACATATCATGAGTTATATGGTATATGGTTGAGGCAATTGTTATGGTGCAACTTTTGGTACATGGTTGATACATGATATGGTATACGTTTTGGTAAATGATTTATATACATGGTATGGTATAGGTTCTGTTACATGGTTGATGTACATGGTATGGTACAGGTTCTAGTACATGGTTGATGTACATGGTATGGTTTTGATATCCATGTGATTGGATTTGGTTATATTTGGTTGATGATGGTATATCAGTGAGAGATTGGTTGATGTGATAGTGATAGTGACAGGTTGGTTGATCTGACAGTGACAATGATAGGTTGGTTGATGTGATAATGAAAATGATAGGTTGGTTGAAAGTGGTAGTTATGGGTTGATCACTAGTAGTGAAAGTGAGTCTACACATATTTCAGGGAGATAGGATGGGGAAAGAAAAGGGGGTTGTAGCCTTGTTCTAGTTGGCTTAGGAGAACTCAGGGAGTTGGAGCTTCCTTCATATTGGTGTCTTTAAATCATGGGGTCATATCCTCCTTCCAGTTTGTGTCAAAGAACTTGGGGATTTGGTGCTTCCTTCAGGTTGGAGCCTATAAATAGGGGGTCGTAGCCTCCTTCTATTTATATATGGAGAATTGGGAAGTTAGTGTTTCCAATCAATGTATTCTTGACAATATATAAGAAATCATTTCTTAGTTTTCTCATGTTTGGGTTTCCACACAAATTTTGGTGTATTGTGTATTTGATGTGATGTTGTCGATATGTTTCTTATGATTATATGTTGATTATTTATCTAATGAAATCATAGATGATACATTTATTATAAGAAGATTATAAAGTTGAAGTTTGTATATTGTGGTTAAAAGTGGTAAAAGTGCTCATACTTATTCAGCACGCCCCTCTCAGTATTCCAGCAATTGGTAGTAGAGCAGGTTCCTTCAGGAAACAGTTTAACCACTAGAAGGAAAATATTGGAGTATGCTATGTATGGGGTACGACAGTTTGGTGGTCAGAGATATGAAATGTGGAGTATCAATATGAATTCTTTTTAGAGGCACATGGTTATAATGTTTGGAAATCAATTTTTATAGGATATACCGCTACTAAGAAATCGAAGACTACAACCAAGAACGAATTGAAAAGAGATGAGAAAATAACAATGTATTTCATCTTGGAAGGATTACTTGATTCAGTAAAAGAGAAAGTGGGAAAATGTTCATCAACCAAAGAACTTTGGGAAAAGATACAAAATATATATTCAAAGAAATCTCATCCTATCATAGGGCCAAAGCATATTTATTAGAAAAAATAATATGTAGGTACATAAAAAGAATAAATATGCTCATGATGTTAGACAAATTCAGAAGATGAATTTTTTAATAAGGAATAGTAGATCATAAAGTAGAATTAATCAGTGGTTTAGATGAATTGATGAAAGAAAGGAAGAAAAACAAGTCTCTTGAGGAACAATTAGTCAAGAAAAATTCTCATGAAAGTTTTGAAGAATCCTAATAGGTCACCATGAATATAAAATATCAACTAGAATATGACATAAGGATTGAAGAGACATCCAGAAGTTATATGGAAGAGAAGCAATGGTTGGAAGTCAAAATAGTAGCACAAAGAAAAGAAGAAAATAAGAGAGAGAATATTTTGACAGATCATCTCAAGGAAATATTGGAGGATTTAAACCATCTTGAAGAATAATTCATTCAACAAGAAATAATACTTGAAAAGTAAATAATCTCCTTGAAGATCGAACTTGAAGAAGCAAAGAGAATGAAATAAGTCATGAAGATTCAGATGATGAAGAAATAAGAAGAGGTTGAGAAGCTTGAAGAAGGAGTTGTCACATTGAGAGTTAAAATCATAAAACTCAGTAAGAATGTTGAAGAGAGAGAAATATCCACATAATCAATAAAGAATCTTGAAGAGAAGAACTCCGGGTTTCTAGAAAGGAAGGATGAAAAAAAGTGTAAGAGTTATGTAGAAGTACTCAAAGGAAGGAATCATGGTCAGCAATAATCAAAGACGAATGAGTATAATAGAGATGCATATTGAAGAATACCTTCCACATTCAAGCAACAAATAAGCTTCAATCATGATGAAGGAATCAACAAAAGAGAAGATCATGATTAGATAAGGAAGGAATTCAGAAGGACTACACCAGAAGGAAGATCATTCACTCCCAGGTATGTAAATTTGTTTTACGACCACTGTTTTATTTGTACTAACTTTGGACATAGAGCTACAGATTGGAGAGCTTATGGAAAAAATGGTCAAGCAAGAAATGCATATGTGACTCCATATAATATTGAATGTTACAAATTCTATAACTATGGACATATAGCTTGTGATTGTAGAACCATGATGGATACTTCTATGAAATAAAACAATGATATAAGACAAAAGAATGTTTGGAAAAGAAAACAAGAATAGGTAAAGGAACGACAAATGAATGAAGGACACCTAGAAGTCATACTCTTAGGATTGGAAATAGTTCAAGATTAGGAAAAGTATATAGGAAAAAAGGAAGATATCATATACATGAAGGTTTGTAGAATAAATGAAAAACATGAAGAATAAGAGAATGAAGACCATGTCCCAGAGATCACTAAATATGCAATAGTGCGAGAAAGAAAATAAGAGTAATTGAATAAACAACAAGCCCAAGAGATTGTACTTTGAGGAATTGCAGTGCATGATCATAATGAATACATAGGAAAAAAGGAAGAAGTCAGATTTAAGAGAAATGATGAGTCTATAGATGAAGAAGAAGATTACTCTGCATTAGGATGCATTCCTCCATTGTTCTGATCCATTCAGCTTGGAGACTTCTGTTAAATATGAATATTGAATGGGCGGAGTTTATGCAATATCTACTATAGAGTAGAGAACCATCCTTCGAGCAGTTTGAAGTGTTTGTATAGATAAATTTAGAGAAGTTAGATAGAAAAAGTACAAAATTATAGATTGACCGATTGAGAAGCAATGTGCCCATGCAAATATCATAGGAATATCATTGACACAGTTTCCAGGAAAGGATATATTCATTACAGGTTCAAGGATGTATTGCAGATTAGTGGACATATTTGACTCAGTCTAAGAAATAGGAATATGTGGTGATCATTTATAGAAATGAATCCTTCATGATAGTACAGTGATAGATGGGTCAGCATTGTTGAAAGTAGAGTAACAGAGTTATGGACATTTTACGACATATGTACATAGGTTTTTTTATGAGATCATTGGAAGGTCTAGATAGATATATGACAAGGCATATTTACAATTGGAATTGGTGGAATTAGTTGGTCATGAGAAAGATAAAGGAATAACAAAACAGAGAAAGAGAAACCTTCAGTAGAAGCTATATCATTAGAGGGAAATTTTTGAACAATATTGTCATTGATGTGTAAATAGTGAACATAACAGACTATGAATATTTCAAGTAAAAAATTTGAATTATTTTTATATATTTCAGAGAGTCAGAAGAGGAAGCACCAATCGAAAATAAGCAACACTAGAATACATGAAACGAAACATACACATGAATTCGTACATTAATCAACATGAAATATTACAGACAGGGGGAGTTATCCTTTTTCTCGTGATGTAAAAGGGAGAGAAAGAGAAATATTAGAAGAGTAAGAGTCAAGCGTACAAAGTCATAAAATGATTATCAAGAGAAGGTATAATTTCAGAGGGAGACACTATTTTCTATAAAAGGAGAAGAGGAACTTGGAGAGAAACATGTGAAGAGAAAGAACAGAAGCATGAAGACAGGGGGAGCATGAGGATTTTCCATCAATGTTGGTGTTTCCATCAATGCCAAAGGGGGATATTGTTGGACAATTAATTTTTATTGATATCAACTCTTAGAGAATTCGATATACTCCAAAGTTGTGGTCGGATTGATGGTGAGTTAATTTTCAGTGATGTCAACATGAGTGGTGGATGTTAGCATATGTGATGGGTGCATTTTATGAATTATACAAGAATCCCCAGAGTTGTAGTCGTGAGACCCGAAGTTGCTTTAGGAATAAGTACATGAAGGTCAATGAAAATGCAGGTAACTCACACATAGATGGATAGTCCTCATCATGTTATTTCCAATGGTAGCTGGAACGTCACATAGCTCCTCACAATTGAGTAGTTATGAGGTCATGAAGTTGGAAGCCCCAAATATGGGTTAAAATTCCCCCTAATGAAACCCCAAAGATGGGTTAAGAATCCCTTAATTTGTTGCAAGTAATTAATGAAATGGTAAATTGGTTGCAAAAAGAAAGTTCAAGAAACCCTAAAGTTAAGGAAATAGGTTACTTAGAAAAAGTATATATACACCTAAAGAAGTCACTCATAAGTACATTCGCACACACATTCGATTGAATATCTTATATGTGAGTAAGTGATTCTTATTTGAGGTAGAAACATATATATGAAGTGAATTTTTGAGGTAAGATGAAGTGAACAAGGGAGAAATTCCAAGGGAGGATGAATTGTTGAGATGATGTGTTCTAAGGTATGTTATTTAAAGGTTCTCTTACCATTTTCACTATACCATTTTTTCTAGAATGCTTCAGATAGTGAAAAATGGAAGAGATTGATTGAGAAGACATGTCAAGGTATATGTGGTAAAAATTTTAGCTTCTGGGCCATTGTATTTTTGGAGATACAGTCTGTGGAAGATACGGTTTTTTACTAATCTTGAAACTAGTCTCAAACATGTGTTTCAGATAAAACAACCATACATTCTACATACATGATCCAAATTCTATGAGACCAATTTCATTGGAAATATAACAATCCGTAGTATCCCTTTTTTTATTTTTATATTTAGATATCAAATATTGAGTGTGTGTCATGATGTACAAGTTCTATCTCTAGAATATGATAGAATTCAACAAGGTATATCATTTTCACTATAAATTTTGTTCAGATAAGTCTCAGACCTTGAAGTTTTGAGGAGGTCAAAGAAAGATCTCATAGTATCTATGGTTAAAATTTCATACCCTTATTCATTACATGTATGTATTTATGGTTTTTTCAAGTTAGAGTTTGTGACTAATTCAAAACTAGTCTCGTGAGAGTGAGGTAAAGTTTGATGACGTTGTTATTATCTTGTTGTTGAAGTTAAGGAAGAGATAGAGGTCTGTAATCTTGTGTATTAGGTATACTATAGGATCATAGGTATGATTTACATGTGTTATTGAGGGTTATTTTAATGGTACATGGTTGAGGCACATAATTGATGATACCTTATGGTACATGGTATATGGAATGATTGAGACATATCATGAGTGATATGGTATATGGTTGAGGCAATTGTTATGGTGCAAGTTTTGGTACATGGTTGATACATGATATAGTATAGGTTTTTGTACATGATTGATGTACATGGTATGATATAGGTTCTCATACAAGGTTGATGTACATAGTATGGTACATATGTGGATGAAGGTTGATGTACATAGTATGGTTTTGGTATCCATGTGATTGGATCTGGTTATAGTTGGTTGATGATGGTATATCAATGACATGTTGGTTGATGCGACAGTGACATGTTAGCTGATGTGATAGTGACGGTGAAAGGTTGGTTGATAGTGGAATTTATAGGTTGATCAATGGTAGTGAAAGCGAGTATACATTTGTATATGAAGGCGAAAGGATGGGTGAAGGAAAGGGGATTATAGCCTCCTTCCCATTGGTTCTGGAGAACTCAAGTAGTTGGAGATTCCTTCAGGTTGGTTCCTATGAATTAGGGGGTCATAGCCTCCTTCTAGTTGGTGCCGAAGAGTTGAGGGATTTGGTGTTTCCTTCAGGTTAGATCCTGTAAATAGGGGGTTGTATCCTCCTTCTAGTTGTATCTGGAGAATTGGTAAGTTCGTGCTTCTAATGAATGTATTCTTGAAAATATATAAGAAATCATTTTGTGGTTTTATCCCATTTAAGTTTCCATGTATTTGATGCATTTGATATGCTTCTTATGATTATATGATCATGATTTATTGAATTCTATCATAGATGATACATTGATGATATACTACTAGTAAAGTTGAAT
>JASDQU010309283.1:77042-98472 GCA_032191745.1 Picea mariana
CCAACACTCCACCTATCCAAGATCTTGAATCATGGTCCTTTGTGATCCTGCACTTTGAGCAATACTTGGATGAAATATATTCACCCAACCTATGAGATCTCCTCACTCTAGTGTAAGTCAAAGTCCCTCTTTGTTCCTACACTCCTCACACTACAAAAAGTCCTTATTTGTTATCCTCAACCTTAGTCTCTCACCAAGGTCTCTCACCTTTAATTTCTATCAAAAGTAAGTTCCTTTCAAAGTATCTCACAAGTGTAACTCACACAAGTCCTGACTATGTCAACTCACTCAACACAAGTTACTTCCTCCTTCACCCTAGCCTCTCTTTTATAATCACGAGTTACAATCTATTTATAACCTTAAAAGTTGATGCAGTGCCCCACCTCAGCAGGGTATGCTGACCTCCCGGTCTCTGGATCTTCTCAATCTTAGAGCTGGGGAAGATCTTCGATTCCCTGTTGGAATCCTCAAGAAATGTCCACAGGTCCTGTTAGCACTAAAATTTGTCTTCAATATTTGAAAGCGTTTTGAGCATATTTACATTAAATTTTGTCAAAGTTTTAGTCTTTTGGCCATTTGTCATGATCTTTGAATCTTCCATCGAACCTTGATATAACTCACCATTTCCCTGAAGGTCTTTTGGATCTACCATATTGACCTGCAAAATCAAAACATGATCAATCCTACTCGAGATTTTGATTTGGATGTGTTCCTAGTTTTTATTAAGTTTTTGTAAAAAATTATCAAAACAAGAGAGGTGTGTTCTTTTATGTGGCTCAATAAACTTAAAACTATATTATCATATGCCTAGTCCAATTTAGCTTCTGGTTTTAATCAATTTAACTAAAATTTGGGAAACCATAGGCCAATTCTCGAGTCAAGTTAGCAGTCAAGCCACAAGTCTATGTATTAATCCATGCAACATACAAGCCCAACACCGAGCTCCATATCCTGTCCACACCTCATCGACATAAAAATAAAATTCTTGGTACATATGAAGGTTTTAATATATGGCATCCTGATTTATGTGGGAATTTATCCACAAATAAATAATTAAAAAACACAGAGGTTGCCAAGTGCTAGATCGCAGGTGCCCTATTGATCACTGATGATTTTGAGATGTCATACGCAGAGGTTTAAAGTACATAATGCCAAATTTCTGAGATTGTAGGTGCCTTGCACCAAGTTGAATCAAAATATGATATTAGTGCCACATGATTTCCAAGGTTACGGTGTCTTGCACCCAATAAACATGTTTCAGGTTACAGGTCCCAAAAGTTTGTGTAAATATTGATCTCAATGTCTATCTTTACAGAGACAAAAGTGGTATTTATCCGATCATATGTTTCACCAGTAAAAATATCAACATGAAAGTTCAAACACGAATGGGTATCTAGGTTTTAAAATTTGTTAGCTGCCAGTATGAAGAACAAACGCATGACCACTTGTGCCTCTTCATTACGAAAAACACATCGATCCATGAATGCAGGAAAGGATATGTCCAGTAATAGTTGGCCACGAGATGATCTACAGGTCGACACACCAAAAACACAATTGTTGATTTCTATCTCTTTTCTAGTGATCTATGTATTTAATTTCTTAGCAGCCAAACCTGTATATCAAGAATGATTTCGCAGGTGAAGATCGCCCCTCCATTGAACACTCAACAAATCGGTAGCAATGATTTTTAGGGTTTCAATGTTTTCATCACAACTTTCTGAGGTGGAAGAGGCAAAGTTTGAGAAAGATATTCTAAATCATTTGAAGCCAAGGAAGAACATAGCATAGACTGGAATCAAGAAGCACCAATTCTTTCAGAAGATATTGATTCACAAGATGCCACCGAGACGATAAAAACTGATCTGAAAAGAACCTTTGAAAAATGATGCCTGATATTGCAGGGGACTTTTGACTGCCTTCCCGATATCTAAATGAATATTTTAAAGTACCGTTGGAAATATTAGTATTTCTAGATGTCAATAGACTATTCAAGAATGTAAAATGAACTCTCCATGACTCAGAAATTTGATTTTTCCCAAGGCAGTTTTCATTAAAAAATCTGCGCTTTCAACAACTATTCTGCGTTGAACTTTGCTAGTTAGCTTTTGAAAGCTCTTCTTTTCAACAGCTAAAGGGTCGGATTAAGGAAAAAAGAGCTGGTGAAACCTGAGACAAGCAGCGAAGGTGTATTTTTTCCCATATCAAAGTGTTACTCAGCCAAATCTCTTGAAAACTCTTTCTAAAGATAGATATTGAATTATAATGTCCAATATAAGATCCACTTTTGATGCAAAGGAGTTAGAGGAGGTGTTCAAGTTGATTTCGCACCTATTTTGGGGGCAATAAATTAGGGTTTATTTCCAAACTTGGAAAATTCGAATTTCATCTTCCTCAAGAGATATCAAACAGCCTTGGAAGGATTATCTGCAGAGCATAGATGTTCTACATGATCTGAAGACCACTAAATGAGGAATTGACCTCATTTTGAGGATCTCCTCCTCTCTTTTTGTAAAATTGTTTTGACTTTCTATCTTTAGCATATCTGATCCATTCTTCTAGAATCTGAACTTTTATTGTAAAGCTATAAAGATGAAGATATGAGATGAACTAAGGGTTCAATCCTGGATACATTTTGCTCTTGTACTAAGACTCTTATCTTGATAATATAATCACAGTCTTCTTTTGTTGTCAATGTCAGATTTATTCATGTACTTCATTATTCTATACTTTATTTTAGTTTATCTTAGCTTATAAGAATTGTTATCTTCTTATTAATCTCATGAACTTGAATTAAAGGAATTCTTACTATCTTGTATGACCCTACACAGTGTTGTACTTGGTTATCTAGGCTAGTGTTCTTCATACCCTATTTCAATTACTCTGTCTAATCAGTGATTTCTAAAAGCACTATCTTATTCGAATGCATGATAAGTTGTTCTTCTCATTAGCCATTGAGTTATCCCATTAATCCAATCATACAATTTATCATAATATTAAGTTACCAAGCATCTTTGGCCTACAACCCCAAAGAGTTTCTTGGAGTGATAACAAATTGGCGTTGTTGCCAGGGAGAGGAGATTGAAGCTTAGCTTCCTTGGGAGACAAAAAAGATCCAACTTTGATGATAGACAAAGCCTGGACATCATTTGGTTGTAATCATCTATCTGGCAACTCCATGAAGGATGATTCAATGGTGACTCCATTGTTCAGAAATCTGTTGGTGACTCCACTGGTGTGACATGAACCAGATTGTTGCTAAGAGGTATGCGTTCTATGATTTTTCAAAAATTGTTGGTTTCCCTAATCCAGTGCCTAGTAGAGATGAATGGGAAAATAGTCTTCGTAGATTTCGAGGAGAAGAGTGGGAAGTGCTAGCTGAACATTTGTTGAACTTACATGATTACATGCATCGGATGCAAGTTGTGCATGAGGATGTTCAGATCCGGCTCTTCTGTTTCTCATTAGAGGGAATTGTTCGTGATTGGTACTAGTCTCTGCCTTATGCCAGTATCAACTCCTTGGCAAATTTTCATGCTGCTTTTCATGTGTTTTGTAAAGACCATTTTCGAGATGATCTTCTTTATCTTGAATGTTGTCATGAATTTCATTTATTGACTAAAGATTTAGACGTTCATGAAGAGTACGCTGCTATAGAGAATACTCTTCATTATCAAGAAATTGATGATGCACATTATGATAACCATTGTGATGCTTTTAACATTGTATTAAATGCATCTTTTAAAGATGGTTGTGATGAATATCCGATTATCCCTTTTGAAAATTTGAAAAATGATGAGCAGATTGACATATTAGCAGGAGATAATTTCAGATCTTCAGCAAATACTAAGGGAAGCCTTGAGTTTCCAGATTTGCAGACAAAAGTGGTTTTCAGTAGATATGAAGAAGAAGGTGAGGAACATAAATTTTTTGATCGACAGTTGAGTTTGTATTTTCATTTGAGAGAGGAAGAACAGTCCACATTCAGTATTGAAATCAATGAAGACAACAAGCAGCAGGATTTCGGTTCTCAGTTGGGATAGCAAGAAGAATTCCAAGGAAGACATCTATCTACAAACATAGAGCCAATCATGGAAGGGCGGTTATTTTTCATGAATCAGAATGCTTTTGATCTTGATTTTAGCGACTTGGTGGCCGATTTGATAGAATTACTTATTTCAGACCCTATGAAAGTTCTAGATTTCATTCATTCATCAATTTCCACGAGTGAGTATGACTTTCTGAAAGATTATTTATTACTGCTGATATGTTTCAGTTATTTTCTATTAAGCAGTGATAGAGATAATGTCATCACGGTTTTGAAGTTTCTCAAATGGTTGTTATGGAAATCTACGTTTATCTGACCAAATTTTAGATTTGGTTAGCAATAGGAGTAGGCAGAAGAATAAGATCTTCATATGAGTACTTAGATTGTTTTCATTTATTGGTTGAATAAGCAAAGCAGGCTACAGGTTGTTTGAAGATAAGTTGTACAGGTTAGATGACTCCATAGCCCAACGAACAAGGCACAGACTGCAAGGGATCAGTTGCATAGGCAAGATGACTCCATAGCCCAAAGGACAACGCACATGGTCTGCTAGGTTCTTGGAAACCTCACAGGGAGGTCTCCATCCTAGTTGGAGCCAGATGTTAGCACTCGAATTTGTCTTCAATATTTGAAAGTGTTTTGAGCATATTTACATTAAATTTTGTCAATGTTTTGGTCTTTTCAACATTTGTCATGATCTTTGAATCTTCCATCGAACCTTGATATACCTCATCATTGCTCAGAAGGTCTTTTGGATCTGCCATATTGACCTACAAAATTGAAACATGATCAATCCTACCCGATATTTTGATTTGGATGTGTTCCTAGTTTTTATTAAGTTTTTGTAAAAAATTATCAAAGCAAGAGAGGTGTGTGCTTTTAAGTGGCTCAATAAACTTAAAAATATATTATCATATGCCTAGTCCAATCTAGCTTCTGGTTTTAATCGATTTCACTAAAATTTGGGAAACCATAGGCCAATTCCTGAGTCAAGTTAGTAGTCAAGCCACAAGACTATGTATTAAGCCACGCAACATACAAGCCCAACACCGAGCTCCATATCCTGTCCACACCTCATCGACATAACAATAAAATTCTTGGTACATATGAAGGCTGTAATATATGGTATCCTGATTTATGTGGGATTTTATCCACAAATAAATAATAAAAAAACGCAGAGGCTGCCAAGTGCTACATCGCAGGTGCCCTATTGATCACTGATCGTTTCAGATGTCATACGCAGAGGTCAAAAGTACATAATGACAATTGTTTGAGATTGTAGGTGCCTTGCGCCAAGCTGAATCAAACGATGATATCAGTGCCACATGATTTCCAAGGTTAAGGTGTCTTGCGCCCAGTAAACATGTTTCAGGTTACAGGTCCCAAAAGTTTGTGCAAAGATTGATCTCGATGTCTATCTTTACAAAGACAGAAGTGGTATTTATCCAATCATATGTTTCACCAGTAAAAAAATCAACAAGACTATTCAAAGATGAATGGGTATCTAGGTTTTAAAATTTGTTAGCTGCCAGTATGAAGAACAAATGCATGACCACTTGTGCCTCTTCATTACGAAAAGCATATCGAGCCATGAATGCAGGAAAGGATATGTCCGGTAGCAATTGGCCATGAGACGATCTACAGGTCAACATACCAAAACCACAAGTGTTGATTTCTATCTCTTTTCTAATGATCTATATATTTAATCTCTTAGCATCCAAACCTGTATATCAAGAATGATTTCACAGGTGAAGATCGCCCCTCCATTGAACACTCAACAAATCGGTAGAAACAATTTTCAGGGTTTCAATGTTTTCATCACAACTTTCTGAGATGGAAGAGGTAAAGTTTGAGGAAGAGATTCTAAATCAATTGAAGCCAAGGCAGAATGTAGCATAGACTAGAATCAATAAGCACCAATTCTTTCAGAAGATATTGGTTCACAAGTTGCCACAGGGAGGATAAAAATATATCTGAAAAGAACCTTTGAAAAATGATGCCTGATATTGCGGGGGACTTTTGACTGCCTTCTCGAGCTCCAAATGGAGATTTGAAAGTACCATTGGAAAGCTTAGGATTTATATATGTCAATCGACTATTCAAGCATGTAAAACAAACTCTCCACAACTCATAAATTTTATTTTTCCCAAGGCAGTTTTCATTAAAAAATCTGCGCTTTCAACAGCTAGTGCGCCTTGAACTTTGCTAGTTAGCTTTTGAAAGCTCTGCTTTTCAACACCTAAAGGGTTCGATTCAGGACAAAAGAGCTGGTGAAACCTGAGATAGGCAGCGAAGGTGCATTTTTCCCAAATCGAAGTTTTACTCAGCCAAATCTCTTGAAAACTCTTTCTAAAGATAGATATTGAATTATAATGTCCAATCTAAGATACAGTTTTGATGCAAAGGAGTTAGAGGAGGTGTTCAAGTTGATTTGGAACCTATTTTGGGGGAAATGAATTAGGGTTTATTTCCAAACTCTGCAAATTCAAATTTCATCTTCCTCAAGAGATATCAAACAACCTTGGAAGGCTTATCTACATAGCACAGAGGTTCTACATGATCTGAAGACCATAGAATGAGGAATTGACCTCATTTTGAGAATCTCTTCCTCTCTTTTTTAAAATTTTTTTGACTTTCTATCTTTAGCATATCTGATCCATTCTTCTAGAATCTAAAATTTTATTGTAAATCTATAAAGCTAAAGATATGAGATGAACTAAGGGTTCAATCCTGGATACATTTTCCTCTTGTACTAAGACTCTTATCTTGATAATAGAATCACAGTCTTCTTTTGTTGTCAATGACAGATTTATTCATGGACTTCATTATTCTATACTTTATTTCAGTTTAGCTCAGCTTCTAAGAACTATTATCTTCTTATTAAGCTCATGAACTTGAATTAAAGGAATTATTACTATCTTGTATGACCCTACACACTATTGTACTTGGTTATCTAGACTAGTGTTCTTCATACCCTATTTCAATTACTCTGTCTGATCATTGATTTCTAAAAGCACTGTCTTATTCAAATGAATGATAAGTTATTCTTTTCATTAGCCATTGAGTTATCCCATTGATCCAAGCATACAATTTGTCATAATCTTAAGTTACCAAGCAACTTTGGCCTACAAACCCAAAGAGTTTCTTGGAGTGATAACATGTCCTTTTCACAAAACTCTACCATGTGAACAAGCACTAGGCGCAAGATTCTCTCACATGATCATTGGATGTGAACACGAGCCTAACCCAAAATGTGTTTTGTGGTTTCACGCATCGGGTCTTTACATGTGAATCACCCTGATTCTCCCGACCTATGAAACCCCAATAGGAGCCTAGCATGTACTAGTCCCTCCCTTATCTTCCCTCAATGTGACCTTTGTTCATGACCCAGGGCTCAACTCTCAAGCGCGTCAGGATTTTGCATATCGAGAACTCCTGATATAATTATATCTACGGTCCATGACCTTCCCTCGATCAACAACCATGATCAAGTCATGATTTCACATTTCATTACATTGGAGGTTTCTTCACCTATGTTCTCCCGATCCCCAATTTCCTGATATTTGCGAGGGTCAGATCGATGGTTCACGAATCACCATGATCTAACGGCTCATATCAAGTCATGATTTCACATTTCATGACTTTGGGAGTCTCCTTACCTCCATTATCCCGATATCCGAAATTGCGATGGCGCTAGATCAACAACCCAGATATTTCCTTGGATCAACGACTGTGATCAAGTCATGATTTCACGTTTCACGGATCTGGGAGTCTCCTTACCTCCGTTATATCGATATTCAAAATCATGATGGAATTAGATCAAAGACCTAGATATTTCCTTGGATCAACAGCTCTGATCAAGTCAGTATTTTGCATTTCATGATTTTGACTCTCATGGAGTCCCTTCGACACTTGGATGAATCCCAAATCTGTGCATTCCTTGTAGCAGATTCTTACGCAAGACTTCGTTCTTGTGGGTGACTGTGCACACCTTGCTGCTGTCGCTTTGAACTCCTTGCAAAGGGAAAGTTTTTTTCTATCCCATCACACATTCCTTGTGTTCTATTTGCACACCTTGCACTCACTCAACATAAGAGAAACAATTGAAACTTATACTAGCATTCATAGTTTCATCCATTCATAGCAAATTTCATTCATTTATGAAAACACAATAATAGAGAATTACAAACAATAACAGTTCTATGCATTTGAGTCAATTTTCCTCTATCATATCCATTCAAAAGTAAATGGCTACAGCTAATATCAAAGCAATAACTCAAAACTCAGAAAATTCCTACTAACTCGCAACAGCCTCATTTGGGCGTACAAAACCTCTATTTATCTCAGAGGGTTCTTAGGGTTCCCCTTGACTACTCGACTACTCGAAAAAAGAAAAAAAACTCTAACCACTACCTAAGTTTAGTTACATTCAAGACTCAAAGTGAAACTCTCTGATCACTCATGATCATTCCCCCTCCAAGCATTTGATCTTACTTTATTCTTTGTCAGCTCCCCAAAATATCCACAGTAAACCCCAACGTTTGACATTCCAAAATGATTCCCGAGTGCTGATCTTTCCTTCTGCGTGTGCTTGTTGATGATGCTCCTGCATCATACTCCCCCTGGACAAAAATTCATGGACTCTTGTCCATGAGTTCCTTCACCGACTTTCCATGCTTCTGGATATCAGCTTCATTTTCCCAACTGGCATATTCTATTGGGTGTCCCTTCCACTTAACCATATATTCAAGATAGGTCTTCCTCCTGGTCTTCTTGCCAATTCTCTGATCAATGATCATCTCCATCTGTGGTTTTTCTACTATAGGCATTTGTTTCTCCCATTGAATCTTATCTTGATCTTTTGATCCCCCTGCATCATCTTTCCAATAAGGATATAGGTATGAAACATTGAATATGGGAAATATTCCCACATCATCTGTCATCTCAATCTCATAGGTGTTTGCATCAAACTTCCTCAAGATATTACATGGCCCTATCTTCTTCATTTTTAACTTGTTATGCATTCCCCTAGGGAATCTTTCTTTCCTAAGATGTTCCAAAACCTGATCTCCCACCTCAAATTTAAGTTCTCTGCGATGTTTATCAACTCTGCCCTTGTACTCTTGGATAGAGTTCTGTAATTCTCCTCTGATCTAGCTATGGAGCTTCTACATTTCTGCAACAAAATATTCTACTCTGGTGCTTCTGATCTCACTCTGTCACAAGTCTCTCAACTCAGATACTCCCCTGAGTTGCATTCCATACAATATCTAGAATGGGCACCTTCCATTTATTATGTTTGGCAATTCGTTGTATGAAAATTCTTCTTGTGGTAGAATATGATCCCACTGGTTATGATTCTTGGTGACCAGACTCCTCGACAAGTTTCCCAACCTTCTGTTTACCACCTTAGTTTGTCCATCTATATGAGGATGATAAGTTGAGATGAAGGATAGATCCATCCCCAAATTCTTCCACAGTGTTCTCCAAAAATTACCAAAAAAATTTGTGTCTCTCTCCGAGACGATGATTCTGGGTAGGTCGTAAAGTCTCACAACTTCCTTGCAAAATAGATTTGCAACATGTGTTGCATCACTAGTATTTTGTCATGGGATAAAGTGTGCCATATTTGAAAATCTATCTACCACCACAAATATGGAATCACAACCTCTTTGCGTTCTTGCTAGTCCCAACACAAAATCTATTCTTATCGCATCCCAAGGCCTCTCTGGTATCGACAATGGTTGATACAATCCAGTGTTCTGTCTTTTTCCTTTTGCATGTTGGTAGATTCTACATATGCTCACAAATTTCACCACTTTTGTCCTCATACCTAGCCAATAGTATCAACTGCTCAACTGTGCGAATGTTTTATCATGGCCAAAATGTCCAGCCAATCCTCCATTATGCTTCTCCTTCAAAAGGTTGTTCCTCATTGAACATTTTGGTATGCATAACTGATTTCAATTGAACAACAATCCCTCTTGAATCATATACTCTTCCCATTGTCTCCTATCTCTCAGCACAGGATTCGTGCATGCTTCGTATGCCTCCTTGAAATTTGGATCATCACTGTACATTTACTTAAAGTGTTCAAACCCCAAGGTCTTGACCCTAAATTCTTGCATAATCAAACATCTCTTGCTCAATGCATCATCAACTTTGTTAGCATTTCCAACAATATGTTTTATGATAAAAGTGAAATTCTGCATAAACTCAATCCACCTTGCATGCTTTTGATTCAATTTTTCCTGTTTGGTTATGAATTGTAAAGCTTGGTTACTACTATACAAGACAAATTCTCATGGGACAAGGTAGTGTCTCCACTTCTTCAGGGCTTGGAATATCGCATAGAATTCCTTATCATATGTGTAGTATTTTCTTGCAGTCTCACTCAACTTCTCACTAAAATAGGCAACCGGTCTATTATCGTGGCTCAAAACTGCTCCAATTGCAACTCCACTTGCATCACATCTCACTTGAAATATATTTTCAAAATTTTTCAAGACCAGAAGTGGTCGTTCTGTTATTTTCTCCTTCAGTGTATTGAAGCTCCTCTCAGCCTCCTCTATCCATTTAAAATACTTGTGCTTCTTATTTACTGTATACATCATTGGTGCAAAAATTCCACTGAAGTTTCTGATGAATTTCCTATAGAAACTTGCTAATCCATGGAAGCTTCCTACCTCAAACATGCTTCTCGGTGACGACCATTCTTTGATTGCTCTCACCTTTTCTGGATCCATCTTCACTTCATTTGAAGAGATCACAAAACCCAAGTAAATGAGTTTTGTCTTCATAATAGAGGACTTCTTCAAATTTATCATCATCTTCTCCTGTTGTACTCTTCTCATCACTAGTGTCAGGTGCCTCAAATTCTCCTCTTTAGTCTTGCTAAAGATCAGTATATCGTCCAGATATACAGCCACAAATTTGCCAATGAAGTCTTTCAATATTTCATTCATCAACCTCATAAAAGTACTCAGAGAATTTGTTAAGGAAAATGGCATAACAAGCCACTCATACAAACATTCATTTGTCTTAAAGGAAGTTTTCCATTCATCACTTTCTTTCATTCTTATCTAGTGATAACCAATTTTCAAATCTATCTTAGAAAATAAATTTGGTCCACTTAAACCGTCCATTAAATCGTCCATTCTTGGCAAAGGAAATCTATACCTGATGGTGATCTTGTTAATGGCTCTTGAGTCTGTACACATTCTCCATCCTCCATATTTTTTTGGACTCAATAAAGTTGGCACTATGCATGGACTCAAGATCTCTCTGACCAAACCTTTGTCTAACAATCCCTGGACTTGATTCTTTACCTCCTCATTCTCTCGAGGTGGCAGCGTGTATGCTTCTTTGTTTGGAAAACTTACTCCTGGTATCATATCAATATGATGGATGATGCTTCTGATGGGTGGAAATGAGTTAGGCAACCCATCCACCACTATGTCAACAAAATTATCCAACAATTCCTGAATTTCTTCAAGCAAATCATCCATTGGAGTACTTGTAAGGATTCACCACAACAAACTGCATCTCTTTTCCTTTCTTAACTTATTTCAAGAATTCCTTCCCACTCATGAGAAGTATGCTTGTGTTGGCTTCCTCTTTCATTTTTTTTTCCTTTGTTGGAAACAACATGTGTGTCCTACCATTCTTCTGCAAGGTGTATGTATTCTTCCTTCCATCATGAATGACATTCCTATCAAACTGCCATTGTCTTCCCAACAAAATATGACATACATCCATGAGAATTACATCACATAGGATTTCATCTCTATATTCTCCTATCTTAAATTCAACCAAGAATTATTTAGTAACTGTTACCTGGTGTCCTTTCTGCAACCATGAGACTTTTTATGGCTTCGGATGTGGAGCTGTCTCCAGCTCCAATTTCTCCAACATATTTTTGGAGACTAAGTTGTCTGTGCTCCCACTGCCAATTATCACGTTGAACACTATGTATTTAGTCTTGTAGGTTGTCCTGAATAGGTTGTTTCTCTACACTGTCTTCTCAACTTCTACCTCTGGTTTTAGGAGAACCTTTCTCAACATCAGGGATGTTCCATCCTATGCTCCTTTTGCTTCAACATTTCTTCTCTATGCTTCTGAAATATGAGCTTAACCTTCTCCTTATTTATTTCTCTCGGGACATTCCCAATACTTATGTCCTACCTTTCCATAGGTGTAACATCTCAATTCTCCTCCTTTTCCTCTTTCTCTTCCTCTAGAAGAACTTCTCTCACCATCTTGTCTTCCTCAGGAACTTCCTCCTCTTTCTGAGTGACTATGAAGTTTCTCAGTATCATCTTTGGATTTTTGTGACTTGTCTTGGGAAACTCCCTTGCCTTTGTTTAGAACTAGGCTTCTACCTCTGCCTTGTTGGTTTTGTTTTCTCGCCAACTTCTCCTCCACCTTTAGGGAAAATTGATAAGAATCCTCCACTATCCTTAAAGACATCATGCTGATCTCATATTGGATTTCATACCTCAGGTCATTTATATACCTGGAAATTTTTTATTCATCCTTCTCTCTTTGTCCAGTTCTGATGTTCATCTTGTAGAACTCCTTTGTGTATTCTTTAACTATCATACCCTTTTGTCTTAGGTTCTACAGATTCCTAAACAGATTAATATGATAATATTTGGGCATGCATTTTGCCTTCATCTTGGCTACCATTCTGTCCCAATTATTTATCTTTTGTTTGCCTTTGCTCCTCCTCTCAGCCTACAGTTCATCCCACCACAATGATGCATTTCCTTTGAGTCTAGGGACAGCATATCGCAACCTTTTCTCCTCATCGACGTCTTCATAGTCGAAATATTTTTCCATGGCTCTTACCCAATCCAACAGTTCTTCATCATCCAACATTACTTCGTACATTGGGACCTCTATCTTGGCTCAAGATCCCAATATGAAAACTTCTCTTAGCAAGAATTCTTTGACAACATTCTCTTCTGCAACTTCTTTGACTTCTACCTCTTCACTCTCTGCAATGTCGATATCTCCAGTATTAGTTGCTCTTCTTTGTGCTGCCTTTATAGCCTCTAATCTTGTGTGAATTTCTCGCATCTCTCTTTCTACCACCCGATTGGCTAAAGTTTGTTCCACTTGTCTCCTCGGTGCTATTGTGTCAACTATATCTCACACACAGAGTGTAGCTTCGAGTTCTTTCATCTCCTTTATCTCCTTCGCCTAAAATATATAGATGAAATTTCGCCTATGATACCACTTGATTCAGTGCCCCACCTTAGTAGGGTCTGCTCTCGGTCTCTGGATATTCTCAATCTTCGATCTGGAGAAGCTCTTCGATTCCCTGCTAGAATATTCAAGAACTGTCCAAAGGTCATTTTCATGAAACTCTGTCGTGAAAACAAGCACCAGGCGCAAGCTTCTCTCACTGGACCATTGGCTGTGACCCGAAGCCTAACCCAAAAGGTGTTTCATGGTTTCGCACATTGGGTATTTTCATGAGAATCACCCCGATTCGCCCGACCTTCGAAACCCCAATAGGAGCCTAGTGTGTACTAGTCCCTCCCTTACGTTCCCTCAATGTGACCTTCGGTGATGACCTGGGGCTCAACTCTCAAGCGCGTCGGGATTTTGCATATCGGGAAGTCTCGATATGATTAGATCTACGATCCACAATCTTCCCTTGATCGACGACTACAATCAAGTTGCAATTTCGTGTTTCGTGACTTTAGAGGTTGGTTCACCTCTATTTTCCTGATCCCCAATTTCTCAATATTTGTGAGCATCAGATCGACGGTTCATGACTCCCCATGATCTAATGCCTTAGATCAACTCATGATTTTACATTTCATGACTTTGGGAGTCTCCTTACCTTCGTTCTCCCAATATTTGAAATCGCGATGGTGCTAGATCAATGACCCAGATCATTTCTTGGATCAATGACTGTGATCAAGTCGAGATTTCACGTTTTGCATCTCTGGGAGTCTCCTTACCTTCATTCTCCTGNGATTTCTCATTTCGCAGTTTTGACTCTCACAGAGTCCCTTTGAAACTTATCCGAATCCTAAATCTATGCATTCCTTGAAGCATATTCTTACACAAGACTTTGTTCTTGCGGGTGACTATGCACACCTTGCAGCAATCGCTTTGCACTCCTTGGAAAGGGAAAGATTCGTTCTATCTCTTTTGAGCTTCGGAATCGAAACAGATCCCGTCACACACTCCTTGCATTTTATCTGCACACCTTGCACTCACTCAACATAAGAGAAACAATTGAAACTTATACTAACATTCACAGTTTCATCCATTCATAAAAAATTTCATCCATTTATGAAAACACAATAATAGAGAATTACAAACAGTAACAGTTTCCCCTGTCATATCCATTCAAAAGTAAATGGCTATAGCTAACATCAAAAAAATAACTCAAAACTCAGAAAATTCCTACTAACTCGCAACAACCTCATTTGGGCGTAAAAAACCTCTATTTATCTTAGAGGGTCCCTAGCGTTCCCCCGACTACTCGTCTACTCAGAAAACAAAAAAAACCTCTAACTTTTACATAAGTTCAGTTACATTCAAGACTCAGAGTGAAATTCTCTGACATTTCATGATGATTCCCCCTCCAAGCATTTGATCTTCCCCTGTTCTTTGTCATCTCCAAGTAGTAACCCCCAACGTTTGAAGTTCCAAAATGATTCCTAAGTGCTGAGCTTTCCTACTGCGTGTGCTTTCTGACAATGCTCCTAAATCAAAAGTCATATATGGTTGATATTAGTTCTAACACTCACTTAAGATTTAGATTACATGTTGCATGCTATGAATGTTCATTAAATAACTCAATTCACTAAAAAATTCAATTTTACTTTAATTAATTCCTTTTAACTAAAGTAAACTCAAGACTATAAGATTCTTTGATGAATTCCACATGCTAGACATTTGCCAATGTGTAAGTATTTTTCTGATTCTACCACCAACATCAACAAAGAGTGGGTAGTAGTGGAATCATCTATGTGGGAAAGATTCATACCATATTTTGATATTTTTTTTTAGATGTGTTCTTATGAATGATGGTGGATAGTCATGCAAGGAAAGGAGAAGTGCAACTGGTCCCTCAAGGCCCCGCGTGAGCCGCTTAGGAGGAAATATGTCCCTTTGGTTCCTCTCTTTTCCCTAGAGCACAACAATAATCCCAACACACAAAGAATGGTTTCTTCTAAAGAATATGTGATAGAATAATGAAAGATTACCAGTTCAATCCCCCTTAACCCCATTGAACAAACATGAAATTCCCACAAGAATAAAGATATCAGGGAAAATCAACGGTGTCCAATGAAGCTAGAAGGGACAAACAAAATATCTCAGTGGATGAAGCTAAGAGGTTGAAAATGTGTGAAGAGGTGATGTAGCCCATCGTGGGTCGTTGAGGTCAAGTAACCAAAGATATCCCTCTATCAGGATACACAAATGCATGTGCGAAGCCTTCGGTGATTAATAAGTGTGCATGTACAGAGGTGTTATTGTCATCATCAAATGTATAAAGCTCTACTCATCTCAGACATCAAAGAAGTGATGTGTCCTTTCTAGGGAACCTCTGGGAAATAGTTTCATTATAGCTGGATTCCACTTCTTTCCATGGTGCTCTTTAGACACCCTCTAGGTTTCGAGCAATTCGTTGGGAGTAGGAATGCTTTCGAATCTCCTAGATTTATTCGATTTTATGAGAGAAGGGATCCTGACAACCAAGATTCCAATGATGAGTTATTTCAAAATTGGTGCCAACAACTCATTCAGGAAACTGCTTCACAAGTGTGCATCCTGCACCCCATTATGGGCAGGTATCAGGGATACCTTTTATTTGAATGCACTTTTCATAACATGTTTATCTATCTTAGTGATGACGTCCTTAGGGGGTTGCGATGAAATTACTATAATTTTTCGTTATTGAAGAGGACATCCAATAATTCATCATTGAATGGCATGCACATCTACAACCATTACTAGCTGAAGAAATAAGCATTCTAGAAACATGAAAGAAGAACAATCAAGATTGTAAGAAATATGAGGATGTGCGTATACATGAGCAATGCACAATTCTCCCCATGGGGATCCAAATATGCTAATTCATTCAAACACCTTCAGGACCCACACCCTGTGTATAATCAAACACATGCATCCAACCTCATGAGTACAAAATGACAAAGGAATGATCCTAACATCTAAAGTTCTAACCTCCCAGCATGACAAGGCTTCGTCGAGATGGAACTGAAATTCATAACACTAATAAATGTTATTTGAAGGAAATTGTTGCTGGAACAAAAAATACATTCATAATATATTCATAACATCGACCATCTCCATCGACAACTCAACTACCTAGCATCAATATCATACATTCTACCATAGTCTTCAGTTTTGAGGAATCGGTCTAGTAACCCTACTAAGATCCTTCGATTCAACCCATCAACACCCATTCCAATAGATGGAAACACAGTTTGTATTCCATTGGCACCCTACTATCTGAATTAACTGAGCTCCAATCCGACATTCTTATGCTACCACCCTACTGTCTAAATTAACTAAGCACAACCACAAAATGGGCCAAGCTCATGCATAGTTACATCTCCAACACTAAGTGGACATTGCTCAACATAATCATATGTGCGAACAATATCAAAAAGAGATTCATGATCATTAAGTATTATAGAGTGATGCAAACCCCCTTGATGCAAATCCCCACCACCTCTTATGGCTTGCATGACCTCCTAGTCTAGGACCATTCGTCTTCAGAGATGAATCAACTTTTAGATCCCTACTAGATCCCTTCTCAATGCACACAGGCCCTCTAAAACCACTCCTTCACTATAGGTCCTTAAATATCCAAACCCCACTGGATACTTCTTCTTGCCCCTTTCACCTTTAACAATAAAATTTGGTCTCTAGCCATTTGTTTCGACAAAAATCGCATATGATTGCAGGCTTAAAACCAAGTGCCTAGCTAACAGAAACTACTTCGGCACTCTAGAGCTTCAGTCATTAGTAGTTCTAACAATACAACACCTCAACTCCTTTGAACACGCAAACTCGCAAATTCCACAACTGCTAAGGTAATTGATAGTTCATACTTCGCACCAAGATCTATGGCTCATGGAGATTTCGAGACTTTGAGCTTCGAGAGTCTTGTCCCAACAACAACACGAATCACCCAAACACTGAATCGATGAACTAATCCACACTCCAAGATTCAGATATTTACGAGACTTGAACCACACTTCCTTCCAGAGTGTCGAAATGATGAAGTGATGAACTGATGGATTTGCGATCCATATGTCCCTCTACACAGACCATCGATATCTACTTCAGCCTTCAGGCCTTCGAGATTTCTTGACTCAAATAGACTTACACCTCCATTTCCTCCAGAGTACTAGATCTTCGAACTCTGAGATCTGGTGACGCGTCGATCTCTACGTCGACGATTAGGATTTGTTCTGGGCTTCAGAACTTTGGGAGTCACACACTCCTATAGTGAAACTTCAATTCTTATGAATTGTCATACTTTCGAACAATGTTGGATCTATGGATATGTGTCTGCACAATTTGACGGTGCATATTTTATTTGGTTCTCAGGACTTTGAGAAGCTTTCCTTCTTTGAACCCAACAGACAGAAACCTATGAATATGTGAAGTCTAAAGGACTTTAGAGGATAACGATTGTGCTACTTACCTTGATCCAATGATTTGTTCCTCATGCTAATATCCTACGAATAGGGTTGGTTCTCCCTTCGTGCACGACCCTCCTCCTACCTAGGACTAAATCCAGTGGCCCAAATTTCTCTACAGCCCATCTGACAGCTGGTGTCACTCCTCCTCTGTTGTTGTTGCACCTTCCCTCCAAATGAAGAATTTCTCAATATTTTTCAAAGGATCGACCTTTGAATCTTCCTCTTCATGACCAATTTCTTGGTCTCTTCCTATGTTGCCTCTCCTAAGCTTCAACACTTGAAATACTTCAGCCTTTGGCGCACTTCTTGCGCTTAACCTTTCAAGCTTGACTAACACTTTGACAAAATGTTGTCTCTATGCACTCCTTTCACTTGCCTCTGCATAAATTTATACTATCCTTCTCGAGGATTAAAAAATGTAGATGGTTCGACCTCCGCACACCTTTCATAGGCTCTGTGCACACTTTCACTATTTCACTTGAGCTTGTACTTTCTATGAACGTCAAAGTGGTTTCATCCCTTTATGTTGAACAACTGAGAGGGGGGGTGAATCAGTTGTCACCGTGCTTAAACAATTATGCTTATTTTAAAATATTTACAAGGCTCTCAATGATGATCACAATAATGCAAGGAAATGAACNTGAGCACCAACTCATTGTGAGGCTACAACCTCTATTTTGCAAGCTGCAACTTGCTGAGAGCACCAACTCTCTGTTTTTCTCTAGCACCCACTAGAAGGAAGAACCAACTCCCTAGTTTCTCTAGCACCAACTAGAACGAAGCACCAACTCCCTATGTTCAAGCCCTCGCTTGAACCTCTGAGGACACCAGTCCTCCCTAGCACCTCCCAACCTCCCTAGTTTATGAATATGAAATACTAAAACCTATAACAGTGATATAGTGTTCAATAACAGCTTACCAATCTCGTCACTGTTCTGCAAGATTTTTCTACTCAGACTTCCTCGCTATCTTCTAGCATGCATCCGCTGCCCATTTTGTTCTTCTGCTTTTATTCTCTGTGCGCCATGTCCATTCACTGCATAGTTCTTCTTCTATTCTTTTCAAATTTTTCACTCTATTCCTTCTTCATGCATGAATTACCTTCAACAACATCCACTGCCATCCGAGTAACAACAACAACCACGTCTCTTCTTTGTACTGTGTATATATAGCTTTTGTGCACCTTGTGCATGCAATGCACGCAATACCTCTGCATACTCACACCATGTTGATATCCTCCACAACTCAAGTGCTCTATCTGATCATCACTCTTTTGATTCTTTGGCCGTTTTTCCACTCGTTCAACATCACTATATGTTATGCTGAGATTCCTCAGCCTCTCTAGCATTTGAGACTCTTCATCTTCTCTATTACATTCGACCTCACCTTCTCTGTTCCAGTTACAAGCTTCAATGCTCATACAGCTATCAATCGCCTCCACAAGCATCTTCATCCCTCTTGAAGATTCCCAGAGACTCTTCATCTCCTCTGTCAATCACCCCAAAGTGTCTTCGAGTCCTCTCACAGAAACCATCAGTGGTTTCTAGCAGTTACACTATGATGTGCAACAGTAGCTCTCCGATTATACTCAAAATCACCTGCCTCATTGGATTAACTCTAATGGGTTCTTGTGTTATTTACCAGTTTCACACTTCTGCAATTCGGAGATTCTGCAATGAGACATCTTGAGTCTCCATGTCACGAGTTTTGAAACTTTGAAACAGAGCTTTTCTATGCTAGCTCCTTCATCTATATGACCACGGCCATGACCAAGAGCTTATGCAAAAAGTGCTTTTCGCGAATTCGCATTTCATGAGTTTGCAGATGAGGCATCTTGACTCTCCAGTTCATGATCCCTGAAACCCCGAAATGGAGCTTATCTGAACTGAATCCTTCCCTTCTCGTGACCACTGGCGGTGACCCTAGGTTGTGCCAAAAAGGCGCTTTATATTTCACAAGTTTATACATTTCATTGAATCTGATCGATGGTTGAAATCTTCATAGATCTGATGATCCAGATCTTATCGCGATCTGGCATCTCGCGAGTTTCCACACCAGGTTCCCTTCTCGTGACCACTGGCGGTGACCCTAGGTTGTGCCAAAAAGGCGCTTTATATTTCACAAGTTTATACATTTCATTGAATCTGATCGATGGTTGAAATCTTCATAGATCTGATGATCCAGATCTTATCGCGATCTGGCATCTCGCGAGTTTCCACACCAGGTTCCATTGACTCCAAGTCAGCGACTTGTCCTATGATTCGATGGTCCAGATCTGATCTTAATTCAATGGCTCAGATCATATCACGATTTCACATCTCATGAGTTCAGTGAATATGTTTCTTGCCTCTCCAAGTCGCAATAGGCGAAGCTCTGAGATGGAGTCGGATCAACAGTTCAGATCACACCTTGATCTGATGGCTATGATTAAATCACGATTTTGCATCTCGCGAGTTCAGTGTTTATGTTTCTTACCTCTCCAAGTCGCGAGTCGTGAAACTCCAAGATGAAACTGGATCAACGGTCCAGAACAAAACTTTGATCTGACGGTTGTGATTAAATCACGATTTTGATAGTTGTGTTTCTTACATCTCCATGTCGCAAGTCGTGAAACTACGATATGAAGCTGGATCAACGGTCCAGAACAAAACTTTGATCTGACGGCTGTGATTAAATCATGATTTCGCATATCGCGATTTTGATAGTTATGTTTCTTGCCTCTCCATGTCGCGAGTAGCGAAACTCCGAGATGAAGCTGGATCAACGGTCTAGAAAAAAACTTTGATTTGACGGTTGTGATTAAATCACGATTTCACATACCACGATTTTGATAGTTATGTTTCTGTCCTTTCCATGTCGCAAGTTGCGAAACTCCGAAGTGGAGTGAGATCCAACGATCAGAAATGTTGCTTCTCCTCCCCAGCTTACTTTGTTCCGCTTACTCTGATCTTGCCATCGCTGATCTTTGGAAGCGTTGATCTTTTTCATCGTTGATCTTTGCCATTTTTGTTTTTGCCATCAATGACAAGCTTACTCCCAACTGTAAACCTTCCAATAATCTCCCCCTTTGGCATTGATGGAAACAAAGGCAACCCTATTCTTTTCTCCCCCTTTGACATCAATATCAAAGAAAACACGCTCTCGCTGAGTTGTTGCATTAATTTTAGGATGTATAAGATATGAAACCAATATAAGACTCCCCCTAAAAGGATGGACTCTCTTAGATGTGATACGGGATGAAACCCAGCTTCTGTCTGATATATTCAAATGGTGTTTTTGCTAGAGGTTTAGTAAATATGTCTGCAATTTGTTCTGTAGTGGGAATGTAATTGACCTGAACAATTTTATTGGTGACCTACTCTCTCAGAAAATGATATTTTATGTGAATATGCTTGGTCTTGGAGTGGAATACAAGATTTTTAGACACACTCATGGCACTAGTGTTATCACAATGAATTGGGATTGGTGCAGTGTATTTTACCTCTAAATCTGCAAGTGTATGAATCATCCATAATACCTAAGATTAACAAGTAGCAACATCAATGTACTCTACCTCTGTGGTTGATAAAGAAATGGAACCTTTCCTTTTACTAAGCCAGGCTACTAAGGAGTCACCCAGGAAGAATGCTCCTCCACTGGTGTTTTTTCTCTCATCAACACAGTTTGCCCAATCTGCATCTGA
>JASDQU010309284.1:28666-44575 GCA_032191745.1 Picea mariana
ATGCCTCCTACATCTCAAAGTTTCATCATTGAGTCTATGCTACCAGAGTCTTCCATATGTCTCATGCTCTTGTTCAAAGGATGTCTATCAACCTCTGTCAGCCACTCCTCAGAACTCTTGACTTTGCATGTTGGCCATACCCTCAGTGTGTCTCAGAATCACATGAAGTTGTAGTCCTATTTAAGTAGCTTGTTCTTACTTTCCTCATTGGTAGGTAACCTTGAACCTAGTAGTCGACATTTCATCATTGGTCACTGATTGGATGGTTTCCCTTATGTTCGATGGAAAGACATAAATTCACACATTGGGATTCGTGCAGTGTCTTGGATTCCATTGGCCCTATTGGTGGTTTCCTCTCCTTTGTCAGAAATTTTCCTTATTGGATTCTATTCAGAGGGTCTTTTTCATGTACCATTTTCATGTGGAACACACAAAATATGCACAGGGTCATTAGTTCGTGAACATGTTCTTCGCCCGATTTCCTCCAAATCATCCAGCTCCTACTTTGTACCTCATACTAAATGATGAGAGATGCCTTAATTCTCTCCTTTCATTAGGTCTACTTCCATCGAATTCATCTCATCTATTTTGGAGATGAGACCTAGAGTCCTATGAGTACCTAGAGGCTTACAACCATTAGTGACAGGTTCTCTCACCATCGACAATTGGGAATACATCAATGTCTCATGATCGATGGATTCTTCAAGTTTTTGACCCTGACACCTCTATTCACACTTTTAATAATGTACTCGTTTCCCTGATACCTACTTTCATCATTGATAGGTTGTCTCACGTTTGTTAACGGTATACCTCAATGAACAGTAATCAAATGAAGTCTCATTGTGTTCGACCTCAAGTCCTTTATTGACACGATGTAGAATTGCACCTTTGGCAGATTGTGTAGAAGACTTGAAGACATCAGTTTATAGCCGCAAATTTCCTGAGTTGTTGCTACCTTTCATTCGACGAGTACCTATGTGACTTCAGTGATCATGGGAGATTAGATTGTACTCCATTGTATACATATATCTTCAGATTGATTTTGAGACTGGTTTTACTGGGCCTTGTTCATGACTATGACAACCTTTGGCATGTATCCACCTTCATATTTCCTATTCATGGCCATGGAAATATATTTGGTATATTTTCACATGGATCTGCAGTGTAATTCAAATTAGCATCCATGTGTGCAAAGTCAGTACATATCGTAATAATCTCATGAGCAACTAGTTTTTCCAATTGGGTCCCCAGTACTCCACTTCTAGGTCTTATAATGTATTTCGGCCATCGCAGATACTCCTCTAACCTCACACATTAGGGGAAATTTGTTATAGCAAGATTTGTCTCACCCTATGCAAACTTGTACAGAAGGCCTTTTTCCATTTCCCTATGTATACTTGAACCCCATTTTTACAAATCCCATAGATAAAAACATTATTTTTCCACATATATGCGCCCTACTTATAGTAAAACATGTGTATACATAGGTTGCACCACTACAACCCGTGTACATTGGGATTTGTGCCCAAAATAAAAAAATGGTGTCAAATTTCTATGTCACGTCACGAGATCCATGATCCTTGACCTTCCATATATTGGAAATGTTTCGACTCGACCCTTCAGTTCCACTTGAAGGATACAAATGGGACAAATTTGCGTTATGGAAAAGAGGAGAATAATTCAACTTTGAGAGAAAAGTTACTCAAGAGAAATTATTCACTTCATATTGAGTGTGCATCGCTTTGTCCTTTTAAGTCTGAACACATTGTTCAACCTCCAAGCTCTTCCCTACATGATTGATAACCTCATTGTCTCTCTTATATGAACTTGCCTTTGGTGGAGGATTGAAGTGGTGGAGGCCCAGCTGGAAGGGAATTAGTTTCTCGGTTCTGAACCATGCTGACACAAAAGTTTGTAATTCATTCACTTCTGCTGATTACATTTTAATAGAAATACTATTTTCTCATCCAACTGATATCTTTCAAATATTTGAATTGTTATTCCATGGGCGTATTTTTTATGAATGTTGTTGGATTATGCTATTGAATGTGATAACATTATATATTATCACCATATGATTGTGTTTCTTGGTTTTTGAGGACAAGTTGTAGGGTATTGATTTGAATCAAGTGCTCAACAGTGGAATTCATCGAACATCTAGAGGAGGTAGGCCTTTTATCTTGCTCTGGAGGTTGTCAACAACAAATGCATTGATTTCTTGGGTGCGGATGGTGGCCATTTGGAAAAATGTTCAGGAAAATGGGACAGGGGGGGAAGAAGGGGTCCAGGAGGGGTGGGTAGGAAAAATGCGAAGAATGGTGTCAAGTGATAGGTACCAATACGATTAGGGAAAAAATGGGAATCCAATGGGATAGGGGTCAAATAAGGGTGCCAAAAAAGGGATGGGTCCACAAAAAAAATGTATGAAAAATGATAGGTACCATGGGAATCAGGGTGAAGAGAGGATTCCAATGGAATAGGTCCCAAATAAGTGTATTGGCTTGATTAATATTGCAGTATTGAAAGGCCCAAATTCTCAACAGGAAAAAATGTGTAGTAATTTTGCAACCAAAATGCAAGAGGTAAATTTGCATGATAATAGATCTTGTTTGTTCTGTGTCTATTTCCATCCCAAGGGTTAGGGTAATCAAGGTTTCTATAGAAAAAAAATTCCTTTTTCTATAGCTCTATGATATACGTGCGAGGTCCAATAATACTACTCGACCCAATATCTTAGGGCACCAATTAAGGAGGATAGACTGTGCCCTTAGTTGTACTACCCAACTACCTAGGTACTAGAGAGTATCTTTCCAAGTGTTTTTCTTGGTGGAACTATATCAGTCAAATGGCCGATTGGTTTATCTATGGAGGGATTCGGGATATCTAGGTTGACTCATATACAGGTGTTGTCTCATGTGCTACCACTTGAATGGGTACCAACATGGGTTCCAAGTGTGGCCAACAATGTGCACTTAAGTACCACTCGTATTTCCTGTGTGTATGCTTCCCCTACCATGGATTTATGCCCCGAATGACAAATCTATGTAGATTTAAGATGTAAGAATACGTCTCTACCCTAAAAACAATAACCCACAATTTTTTTCCATGGAAAGTGCTCTGATACCACTTGTAAGGTACCAGATCTATTATAATAGCTGAAAACATAAATATGATAGAGAATAAAAAAATAACAACACAATAGATGAAACCACAACACCAAAATAATACATTTATTGATAGGAAACAATGTTCACTTGCCTCTTTGAGGGGGCTACCCCTAGAAGAGCAATGCTCTATTACAATAATTTTCAAAACAAAACTTCTCATACCCTCTACTCCTATTTATACTAATTATATCTACCGAAAAGAACAATCTAGAGGAAGATCCTTCTAGAAGCAGTAACTTCTATTAAGTATTCTTACGTTTGACTTAGTCTTCCTTATTGCTAGGCCTTATTAATATCAGACTTTAATACATGGAAATATATTATTCTACCTACGTGAGGGGTTAGGGAGGTTAGGTCCCTAACACATTGGAATTAGTTCATGTTATCCAAATACATCCACATTATATACTACTTCAATGCATGATATTTATTGTAGATGCTATCCCCATGTAGCTTATTTTTACTCAATGAATAATTTTGGGTAAATATGCAAAGTATATTGTCACATTGGACGAGTTTGAATTATAATTTTTTTTTATCTAAATCCAAGAACTCCTTAGCTTTCCTTGAATTGATGTTGAAAATTTCATGAGACAGTGGGTATCCAGTTGGAGATGAATCTTTACCTAATGATAATTTATTCGTCATTGCTTCTATAAATCCATGGTATGGAGACATTCTGGTGTATCTTAAAACCAAAATATTTGGAAATCATATTTATCATCACAAATGTCATATTCACCATCAAGCATAATGGTATCTCATTATTGGTGACAATTTGCATCGTGAGGGGTTGATATG
This sequence comes from Picea mariana, assembly GCA_032191745.1. Taxonomy (NCBI): domain Eukaryota; kingdom Viridiplantae; phylum Streptophyta; class Pinopsida; order Pinales; family Pinaceae; genus Picea; species Picea mariana. The sequence continues at coordinate 32,635 of JASDQU010309284.1, forward strand.
ATATTATGTTGATGCTTAAATAATGAGATTGAGAACTTTTAAATTACTACCTTGGTGGAGCGTATGGTGGTTATATTTCAAGGATGTCCATAGCCTAGAAAATTTTGTGCAACATATATTTTTTCCATTGTTTTTTAATAATTGCATTGAAGAAGTCAAGAAGTGTCATCCTTGCCAATTTTTACCAAGCAAATGCATGATCATCCTACTCCATTCAACCATGTTGTTGATGTTGGCCCCTTTTCCATGTGGGGAGGGAATTTTATGATGTGTTATCTTACTTCTATGGATGGTCACAAGTAAATTACTGTGACTATATACTACTTTACTAAGTGGGTAGAGGCTACGATGACTTTTGAAAATGATAGTAAGACAATAGCTTTGTTCATATTCAATCATGTTATCACCAGATTTGGTGTGACTTGAAAGATCATCTTAGATCACGATTCACGTTTTCAAAAAAAGATGATGGTTGAGATTGCCATACTGTCCTTAGGCCAATGGTTAAACATAGGTTGTTAACAATACATTAAAAACTATTCTCTAGAGGACAATAAACATAGATAAGTCCAACTATAATTTGTTGTTTTCTATGGCTCTTTGGGTATATCGAAATTTGAAACAACTAGCCACAGGGTTTACTACATTTCATCTAGTGCATGGTGTGGAGGGAGTACCTTTGATTGAATGTGAAGTAATTTCATTCAAAATAGTTGTTGAGCTCCTACACAATACCTTATCCAAGTAGGAATGCCTTGTTTGTTTTTAATTTCTTAATGAACATCATCAAGATGTAGTTATGGAAAATGATGCTCATAAGAACATGCTAAGGATCAATACGATAAAAGTGTTTTCCCTTGTGTCCCTTCTAAAGGAGATTCAATTATTATTTATGATCAATCCAATGATAATATGGGGGTTGGAAAATTTGAATCAATGTGGTATGGCCCTTACATTATGAGGCGTGTTATAAAGAAAGGTGCTTATGAGTTAGTGGATTATGAAGGAAATTATTTGGACAAGACCCATAATGAGATTTATCTAAAGATGTGTTTATAGTAATGTCTTGCAATCCCATTTTACATGTTTTTCCTTTGATTTATATTTTTTATTTTGGGTTTTGACTCATGCTTATTAGCATTTATACTTGATTAATAGATATAGTTGAACATTCTCATCTATACGAGTTTTGTTGGCATTGATAGTAGGAGCAACTAGAACCTTTTTTCCATGGCATGGGTGATTTATTCTCCCACTATTTATCTTGTGAAATAAGGAGAAATTTGTCTTGGTCATGCAACCAACAATGTTGTTGAATATAGTGTAGTTATTGAGTTTCTCTCTGAAGTATTTCTCTCAGAATACAATATATAATGTCCATATTAATTCACTATCAAAAGTGCCCCAATTAAATAATGTTTACCATGTGTGTGATCCTATTATTCTATGAAGGTTTTTATGGGTGAGACTTCTTAAGTGTTATTTTGAGTTCATTAAAATATTCATGTGACAAGAAGATGATGTAATGAATTGGCTGATTCAATAGCAAATTATGTTCTAGATTGGATTGTCACATTAATAATACTAAAGCATTTGTGTACATAAAATCATAAAATTAAAAAACACATCATTTTCATGCATAAATAGCATGGAATACATATGTATGTAAATTCAATAGAGAATCACATCATTTCAAAAAAGTGTAATTTCAAGAGTACAAAAATGGGATTTATATCCATTCACAATACAAAAAATAGGGCTACATAAGATAACAATACTAGATAATTTCAAGGGGAGTACTCTTAGGATGATGGATCAACATGAACATCATGGTAATAAATAACCGTTATGGCCAATTATCAAAGCAACTACTCCCACCATGGTAGTATTCCTACCACATGTTCTTGCATGTGCTAACAAATATTGAGTGGTCACATTAATGGTACAACGAGAGTCCGACCTTCAATATTCCATTGAAACTATTATAGTACTTGAGCTAACTTTGGATCATATGCACCTATTGTCATTCCTACTACCATTGGTTTCTCATCCCCATCAAACATGCATCGATGATGGTTCCATGGGAGTTTGTTAGGATGTTTGGGATACACGTATTCATCCCAACATATTATTTCTCAACATTACTTAAATTTTTTATATATGTAATCTCATAAAAATAGAAAACGATTTGAAATATTTGAATGCTCAAAAACACAAATTAAGTCTTACCGATGGGGCCTCACTATGTTCCAAGGGGTAAGGACAAGTCTACATCACAATGAAATTCCATCATGGGTATTACTTTAGTCTATGAGCCAATAAAAAAAAGTGATCATCAAATGCATTGACTATTATGCCTTTTTCTAGTCAATACATCAATTTTATCCGTCATTACATATTGGGATCTCTCAGATTAGCTAAAGGGGTGTCAAATTGAGGCAATGTAGATGGGAGTCTCTAAAAAAAATAAACAAAAAGTACTCCCATATCTAAAGATCTAAAGGATTTCTATCTCCCTAGTCTAATCTTTGTTAACTAATCTTAAGGTTAACCAATAGAGTAGAACTCTAGTAAAACATTATGGGAGAAAGACTTTGTACTCCATAATGTATTAAAGGATGAGAAATCTGGTGGGGTTTTGTGAGGCTACTATTTGTGTAAGAGTATACATGACGGTTGTAATTTATAATTTATCATGTAAGTTGTTATTTTGGATAGAGAAAATGGGAATTTAGTTGATTTTCTAAGTCTTAAGAATACAATAATTCTCTATATAACAATCAAAATGTCTATGGCTCCACCATCACCTACTCCATGTGAAATGCATGACCAAACTCACTAGGTTATTCCAATAAAAAAATATGCGTCCTTGAAACCTATGTTAAGTATCTCATCATGAATGCAAAAGACACTAATGTCAGGGTTCCATAGTATAACAAATCTCCACTATAGTCTGAAGTTGCTTAGCATGTTGGCATATTTGAAGAACTTGAGAAGGCCACAGTTCCATAAGGAACCAAGAATAATAGGGCCCATAAAAGTAGCAATATTATCTACCTCATGCTCTCTCACTCCAATAAGTGAGTTTCATTATGCCTACACAATTAGTAAAACATGAGAAGATCAATGCAAAAAATAGAAATTTTTAAAATATTTTCTTTTTAATCAACAAAACCCTCTAGTTGTATCAATAGCATGTGTGCATAGGCCTCAAATTAACCTAGTTGGAATAGGGCCTTAAGTGTGTGGCCATACTAAAGTGGAACTGCATGCATAAGTTTTTACTTCTATGAAGGGTCTAGTATCCACAAAAAATTGAAAAATGAAAAATTTAAAAGACAATGATGAAAATCTTAGTGTATGGGGTTACCTATATCAAACAACATCAAAATCCTACAGTCGAATCCTTCAAAATCTATAGCTAAAATTGGATATTTAAAATGGGTTAGTAAAAGCTAAATTGTAAAATGGTCAAAAAGACTTATTTTTTCAATATTTATATAATTTTTACCCTCACTTTTCATTCTAAGTCATTTTTGAGATCTGTTATTTCTTTGTTTTTGGTAGAATCTTGAAAAGTTGTCTAGATTGATGTTTTGAGGGTACTTTTGACTTTTTCAAGGATAATTATTCTATTATTGGTGTCTTCAAAGTTCAATTTTTTTCTGAATCTCAAGTTAATAATGCTTGAATAGCATATATGTTAAGATATTTTTCCATTCATATGTTCATAATTGACCTTATTTAGTCTTATTTCACCTTAGAATTGACCCTACTAGGTTGTGACATATCCACCTCTCTTTGTTTTTCATTTGGGATAACTTGTGTCATAGATACTACCTATGATGGGATTCCCTAGTTAGCATCCTACTTGTCATTCGATAACCATGATAAGAATTTATCATAGGATCACAATCCCCTTTAGTTCCACCATGAGATTGAGTAAGAATTTGAATGATTTCTCTCTTCAATGTTCTAGCCTATTACATAGTGGGCTCCATTTGATGTTTGGTTTTCATTTGCATGATTACCATTTCTTGCATGATTTTTTCTCTGCTTCATTGTAGTTTTCTTCTTCATGATTAATACCATTACATTCATTTCCACTCCTATCCATTTGCATCACTTTCTCATGCATTTAAAATATTATCCCTTGGGGAGGCATGATTATATCTTGCACTTTTCATTTGCCTCATTTTTTAAAAGGATTGTTCCATGTTCTTGGGATTTAGTTTCTCATCTCATGATACTAGTCTCCTCCACTATATTATCATGCATTTTTTTTATATAAACTAAAAAAGACAAACAAACAAAAAAGACAATGATAAAGGGGGGAAGAATTGATATCTTTATTATTCTTTCTTTATGTGGAAACATTTATTGTATGTCACCTCTGAACAAATAACATGATTTGAGTCAGTTCTTCACAGTTGGGTTGTGTATTTCCTTAAGAGTTAGACCATGATTTTGAGTTAGTACTTCTCTAATTGGTTACTCTCCTCATCCTGATGGATAGTGACTCAATGACTCTGACATTGATGATTTATATCATTGGTGTCTGTTATCACCTATTTTTTTTTCACTTTTGACATCTCCATATTTTTTCCAAAGTACACCATCAAACAAAATGTTTACCACCCATTCCATCTCCACTAGATCTTTGTAAAATTTTGAGAGAAACTTGAATTTTGATTCATTAGGGCAAGTACATAAAGTGAATTTTGGTGATGGTCAATGTAGGACTCTCACTAATAAAGTGAATTTTGATGACACACCTTTAATGACCATCATTATTGATTTTATCCCCAAAAAATGTACGTGACCATAAAAAGCCAGAATTTTGACTGTTTTTGGTTAGAATTTTCTAGAAAAAGAAAGTAATTATAATTGGAAACTTTTAAAACCTAATTTCTATTCTTATCATTTAATTGGTTAATTAACCATTATTTTATATCACCATGTCAAGGGGGTTTAACCACTACTTTTCTTTTAAAATTTTGTAGGTCTCTCCATTCCTCATCCATCCACATATAATAAGTACATGTTGAACTTACACCATGAATCTCGAGGACTCCTTCCTCTTTATAACATTTTTGAATCTTCATGCTACTTGAAACCAAGGAAGAGATCAACACATGCTAGTGAAGAAAATGAACCTTCGAAGGAGGAGACTAGAGAGCTAGTTATTCAAAAAGGTTTTCTCCATAGGTGATGTTATGTATGCTTTCCATTAGATATGAATTGATAATTTACATTCTTTAAATTAGTCTATTCATATTTATGGTTGTAGTTTCTTCATTTATGTTATTTTTATATGGATATATTAGAGTTTAAAGTACTGTAAACATTCTTTTGGAATGTGGTTTTCATGTTTCATCTTCATGATTGTTTTTGTCTAAGTCACAACCCTTAGATTTGGTAAATTGCTCATCCTTATTACAATTTACCACCAATAGATTGGTGACTCCACTGGGGAAAAGAACCATTTATTTTTCCCTAGTTGTGAGTGTGTGTTCAATTACCCCTACACAATATAAGCATGGTCTCTCTACACAACATAAACATGTCAATAAGGTTGTATATGAATACAGAGACATCTTCACCTCACCTATACGGGGGCCTTTTCCATTTTAGGTCAAATATCCCATTGAATTGATATATGGTGCTCCCTTACCCAATGGTCCAATATATAGATGCTTATTTCTAGATAATGAGGAATTAAAGAATAAATTCATGAGCTCATATAAAAGGGATGCATTCTACAGAGCTCCTCAGCTTTTGGGAGCCCAATTGTGTTAGTGCAAAAGAAGGACAAGACATGGAAACTATGTATTGATTATAAGGCCCTGAACACAATCACTATCAATAACCAATACTTGATCCCCCAGATTGATGATATTATTGATTAGCTTAAGGGTGCGAATTTCTTTAGTAAGTTTGATATAAATTTAGGAGACCACCTTTTTTTGATAGAACAAACTGATGTATGGAAGACAACCTTCAAATATAAAGAAGGACTTTTTGAGTGGTGGGCCATTCCTTTTGGCTTGGCTAATGCTTGAACAAAATTCATGAGTATGATGGATGATATCATGTGGTTGTTCACAAAAACGTTTTTGATCTTATATTTGAATAAAATCCTCATATTCATTTGGAGTTGGGAAAAACATTTACATCACATAAAACAAGTCTTGATCACCTTGCGACAACACAAGTTATACACTAATCTAGAGAAATGATCATGTGACATGTAGATAAGTCAATGCTTAGGATACATCATGGATGAACATGGGGTGCATTTGGACCCAACCAAAATCCAATGCATTCGCAATTGGATTGCTTTGAGGACTGTAATAGAGCTTTGAAATTTCTTGGGCCTCACCAACTTCTACTGTAGGTTCATGTTGGGGTTCTCTCATATTGCTTGGCCCTTCAGTAAAGTGACCATGAGTGGAGATAAAGCCAAGTTTTACTAGTGTGAATCACAATATAAAGAATTCTAGGATCCGAAACACCACCTTTGATTCATAATAGTCCTCACATTACCAAAACTGCAACAACCATTTGAGATTCAGAAAGATGCCTCTGATTAGGATATCGGTGTAGTACACACTCAAAAAGGACATATAGTGGCCTATAATAGTGAAATGATATATGATTTTGTTCAAAAATATCCCACTTATGACATGGAAATGTACTCCTTTGTGTAGGCATGTCAATAGTGGAAGCATTGTGTTCTGGGAAATGAAAAGATCATACAACAAGCCTATACAATTCATGTAGACACAAGAAAAGTTACATAATGAATTCCATTAGAAGTGGTCCACATACTTGTAACAATTCAAGTCAAACATTAAGTACAAGAAGGGTAACCATATTGTAGATTTCCTCAATTGACCCCTGGTTGTGGTGCTAACCGTAGTTCTTAACTCTCGTGGGCACAAGACCTCTGAGTGGCCACAATTATACAATCGTGAATTTGACTTTACTGTTACTTATTAGAAATTGAGTGTAGGTAAAAAGTCATAGAATTCCACCTCCAAGATGTGCTCTTGTACTATATGGGACATCTTTTTGTCCCTTCAAGTGAACATGTGAAGATAATTTTAGAGGCACATTACAATCGAGTGGTAGGGCACTTCAATGGGGAGAAGACAATATAGGAGAAGACAATATAATTAATTTAGAAGTATTTCTACTAGAAAAATCTTAGATGAGATGTCAACTAGTATATTAGGTCATGCACTACCTATTCCATCACTAAAATGGCCATCAAGAAGGAAGGGATGTGCACTCCTCTCCCTACCCCAAATAATCCCTGGGAGTCAGTCTCCATGGATTACATGTCATGTTTTCCCTCCACCAAACATGTTCATGATTGTGTCTTTGTGTTTGTTGATTATTTATTTAAGGTGGCCATTTTGGAACCATTTATTAATCTTATCACAACCGAGGCCATTGTTAGGCTCTTCTTTGAGAATGTTTGGGTTCATTTTGGGCTATCACAAACCATTATTTTAGGTAGGAAAATAAGGTTCCTTAGTACCTTTTGGTCTATCCTATGGTCTTTGATGGACACCAAGATGACCAAATAAACTAACTTTCACCCCCAAAAAAATGGACACATGAAAGTAGTCAACATGATGACTATGCATATCTTGTGCATGTACAACTTCAATCATCGACGTATGTCATATAAGAGCCTTCCATACATTCAACATAGCTATAAAAAATCCCTCTAAAGCTCTATTGGCCACAATTCTTTTTATGTTTCCTTGGGGTTCTATCCATTTCCCCCCATTGATGTATCTCTTCCTATTCCATCTTCATTGATAGAGTCCTACCACACTCAAACCAAGGGAGACAAAGAAACCAAATTTTTTGAATGTATCTAACACCTCTGATAATAGGTTCATAATATCTTGTAGAAGGCCAATGTCAAGTACATGCAATGACATGACCAACATCGGGTTCCACACAAGCTTCAAGTTGGTTAAAAGGTATGGTTTCATTTGAAGCAAGAGCACCTCACATGCCCCTACATGAAGCTCAGACCACTCTAATATGGGCCTTACACCATCACAAAGGTTGTGTGTGAAAATTATTTTAAATTGAGTATTCATGCTTTCCTAGGCTTGCATCCAATATTTAATATGGAGCTACTTTGACCATATTTCCCACCTCTATTGGAAACCTCAAAGGTGACTAAGAAATTGACCCATACAAAACTCAATATTGATTATGGAAACTAAGATGAAAGGCACTTGCCAGTAGAACATACAACTCTATCAAGTTTTCAAAGCATGATAGATTCTTTAGTAAGGCATGTTGAGTCATAGAAATTCCATATTTTTCCACCTTTTTTCCCCTTACTTTTAATGTTTTTCACTTCCCTCTGACCTTGTATTAATCCTTTTTAATGCTTATTAGTAGGATTTTGGTTTAAAGTGTTTTCCATTGCATTTATTAGTATTTCGTTGAGTTATGATTATCATTTGGAATAATTGGCATATTTTGTATTTACTTATGAATAATGACTCAATTTGAGAACTGCTTTAGATCCATGTATTGCAGATGGAGTAGTCAACCACCACCAACCATGAAACCACTTTGTAAAAAGAGTTTAAATATGAAGTGGCTTTAATTGTAGATGATGCATTATGAAAAACCCATTTGTATAAATCCATTATTCTACATGTCTTGAATACTTCCAAATTAATTTGGGTAGATACAATTAATTTATGGGCTATTTCAAATGATGGTTTTAAATTAATTAGAGATAAATATGACAAATTGGTGAGGAATATGAGTGCGGATTTGGTTTATCTACAAATATTTGAATATATCCATTAAATATATTATGGATATAAGAAGTCAAATACTATTAAATTTCATTTGGGATGAGTTTTGACCAAGTTATTATAGCCTACATCTCCAAATTCGAATTTGACAACCAAGGCATCCTAAATATGATGGGAGTTGGAAAGGATTAAGGAAACCATTTTCCATGATTGGAAATCATATTGTAATCACTTGGATTCATTTATTCTCAAGGGGATTTGATTTACCATTTTCTATTTTTGGTTTCGAGTAAACTCATGTATAAAAGAGAGTGTTTCTCCATTGTGAAGGGAAGACTGATAGATTATATTATTGAGCACTCAACACACCCTCAAAATTTATGAAATTTTTGGGTACCACTTTGCTTTCATTTTCATCTTAGATTTTGATTTGTCTGATCATAGCTTGAATGATTTTTCTTGCCTAATTGTGTCCCTAGCCTAAGATGAATGATCATTCGAAATGATAGAACACATATGGTTTCATATTGAAATGAGAGGGGGTTTTGGTACTTAAATATTTTTGAAGAAAAATTGAAAAACCTTTCAAATCCTTGACTTTCCCGACCCCCGACAGAAATTATTTTTGATCACCAATAGTGCATCGGGCAACGACCATCTCTATGCAAAAAATTGGAAACATTTGAGAAAACTTTTTGATTGTCAATGTACATCGATCATCGGTGTTGGTCCCTTCCTATTGTGAAACATTTGGAATGAGCAATGAAGTTTTTTTGTTGTCGATGAGTGAACTAATCGAGCTAGCCATGATCGTCTGATGAAAACTTCATATTGATCCAAACCATTGATATCCTAAACTGACTTTCACTCGATCCTAACTTTATGAGTGTCCATGTCATTCGGTGGACTGACACCTCATGCTGCCACATCAACTGCCATGTGGACTCCTATACTTGTCATCTGACACATCATCAAAGAGACTATGTATTGACACATCAACTATGCCACATCATCTTTAACACGTCACTTGCCACATCATCTCGAATGTCCTTCTTAAGACCATTAGTTGTTAGGGGAATTATGTGATAGAATGAGAAACATAAAACATCAATGAAAATGAACTGACGCTGGTGAATTTCATCAGTCGTCGGTGAGGTATGTTCTCTTTTGCGAAAAGATGATAAGGCAAGTCTCCCTGTTGAACACCAATGCTCCCTTGGCATTGTCCCTTTGCATTTCCAAAATAGGACTTCCACGCACAAAAGATTATTCTGATGGCTGAAACCCTTTGAAAGTGAGATCAAATATGGATCGTCTATCCTATACCATGCATCAATCATGGCACACATGTGCGCATTCAAACCTTTAGGATTTCCAAATATTCCACTGTACTCGGTGATTGTAATTTCCAAATTTGAATGAAGGGAGGTAGGATATATTAACGCAAATGTCTCTTTAGCTTACACATTGTTTTTGTTGAGAAACTAAGAGAATTTTTGCAGTAAAGAGCATCTGAAAACCAGGCACTGTGCGCAGTAGAACTAGGTCATTTCTAAATTCCGAGTGTTGTGGCTAGAACCGGTAAGTTCTGAAGTCAATTTTTATTTTCTTATCTAGGTATGAATTTTAATTTGATAATTGATTTATTTCTCATACAATTGTGAATAAATCGCGAGCTTAACAATGTTGTTTATGTGAATAAAATTTCACCATGTAGACCTACCACTCGATAGTCCCTGAAAACGCCCAAGGGGAAGAACACATTGATAGGCGAAGCTTCGAGCCCAGTTGTTGTCGAAGAGATGAAGACCATGTCCAAGGTAGAACATGTAATTTGACTCTCACACAATAAGGTTTTTAACCAACCACTGTTGTATAAAGACATGATTTCGAGCACCACGTCCAAGGTACTTTTTTCCTCCTAGAATGATTTACTCAATAAGATAAATCACTCATATTTCCAAAAATTCACTCCTCACATTACTTCAAAGTTTCAAACATTGGATGACCAAGTATTCTCGAAAATCAAATGTTCCTTATTTGCTCATGGTATCCTCTAGGTATCCTATATTTCCTTGCATAGAGGCCTTAAAATGGATAATTAGTCACATAGACACTGCTAAATGTATTATCATCAATGAACAATGGAAATGTGTGGGAGTCTTCCTACCAGTAGAAGTGAACAAGTATTATAAGCTTAGGGAACTATAGGTTAGGATAAGTAGTGATTTTGTAGTGGCCTTCTATGATAAACATGACACAAAAAAATTGTCAGCATCATGGTGGAAAGAAGACAAGAAATTTATAAACAAGATTGCATGATTGTATGGCACCACTAGCCTGAGAGAAACCTATATGTACTTAATGGCATTGATCTATCGAATTTATGGGAAGAAAGAATTCTCTAGATTCTCAGAAGCTTATATGCCTCTAGCTTACACTGTGGCGATATCGGGAAGCATTTTCAATTAGAGAGCTATCATGTCCAAGAAACTAAGCACTAGAATAGAGAAATCCCAAAAAACCAAATCCTAGAGATGTACCATCCTTTTATATGGCTACCTATTTACTTGATGTAATATGTGCCAAAAATGTCTTTACATGGATGGGCCTAAGTTGGCATGTGTCTGAGCTCCCCGTTCATGCATATTTTAGTGTCTTGTGGGAGAACAAATGCAAGAAAGCTTATGCTATAATATGTGATGGTTTTTTAGCCAGACTATACTCTATCATATTTAAACAAGAATTCTCGTGGCTTTCAAAGACGACCAAAAATATAATTTCTCTAATCCAAAATTGGTACTTGGACGAAAAAGATAATTATCTAGGAATATTTGGGGCCATTGGAGCTCCACATCATATTCCATCTTATGTTCCATATCGATTGGTTTTGGGGGAATTTTTTTATCAAACAACTTTGTAGGTTTCAATGCTTCATTGGTTAAAGACAAGAAGAGGGATTTCATCCCTTATGGTTTCCAATTGTTGTATTGTTTTGTAAAATATACTACACAGTAGAAACAAGAGGGCCTAAGTCACTTAGAATATAGGTTCCTGACTGGAAGGTATCACAATCATGATCCAAAGGATTTTGTATCAAAACACGTTGGGCAAGTGGTATCGTATTGACCATATGCTCA